>JAMKCH010031336.1:0-17700 GCA_023653785.1 Ophioderma brevispina | reverse complement strand
GTTATCAGTCTTGGCGGTTGGCCCAGTGGTTTTGGTGTTCTCAGTGCTGGTGGTTCCGTGTTTGCGGTTCCTAGTGCTTGGCGTTCCCATCATGAGAAACTTTTTGTTTTTCCCCTTTTTTTGTGGTTCCAGTGCTTGGTGGTTCCCATTGTGTTTAGTGTTCTATGCTTTTGGTAGTTTTTTGGTGTGTTGTGTGGTTCCATATCTGGGTGGTTCCATGTCTGTGTGGTTCCCAGTGTCCTGGGTCTGGGTGGTTCCATGTCTGGGTGGTTCCATGTCTGGTATTCCTGTTTTGTTGAATGTCTTAGTTGAATGCCTGACTGGTCCCATGCTTTTTCGGTTCCTGGTGGTTATTCCATGTCTTGGTTGTTCACTTTTTGGCCAGTTCCTTGACTTGGTGGATTCCATGTCTGGGTGGTTACCAGTATTGGTGGTTCCAACCATGCTTTTGCTGTTTCTCAGTGTTTCACAGTGTCCTATTGGTAGTATTTGGTCGCAATATTCCTGCATCAAATCATCTTCTATAGTTTAATAATATGGTTTCGTGTACCTACTTTTAAAATGAAATGTGTATAGTATTATAGGACACAAGTTCTGTAAACATAATAATGATAAAATTGGAGTTCTTTTTTTTTGTCCAATCCAATTTATTGGTCTCGGCCCCCATGGGAAAAATTGTTCAACTATACTTTGAGAATTGGACTCATGAATCCAATTTTATACCATACTTGGTTCCTTAGAGGTTCCTTCATATTGGAGATGTCAAAGGTCACAGACCAAGGTCACAGGTCTCGGAGGTCAAATGTTCCAGACTGCCATTTTGCCAGTGGATGACGCAAGTTTACTTGCTGGATTTTTTTATTAACAAAGGAAAGGCAAAACTGTAAAATGTAACATGATGCAGCATACATTACTGCACAGGTGGTGATTTCAGAGGGCTTAAGTAGATTTCAAAATAAGTGAGACTCATTAAAAGTTTAGGTCTGTCATTCACCGTGAGAAGGGAAAGGAATTATGTTATGGGCCACAGGTAAAAAGTTATGGTACCCAACACAATATATAGTAATGGTAGCTAGTAAATACATGTTGACCTAAAATACATTATTCTTTCACATCTAGATATATGGATAGTTCAATAGGTATCCAGGATGAAAACCCCACATTATTTTCATTAAACGTTGTTATTTAACAAACTTGACTTTGACACTGCAACATATTATTCCTTATCACAGCAATTTATATAATGCAGTCTTTTCATCGTTGCCGCACAACACAACAAAGTTTTTATTTGGTCATCAACAAATGGGCCACCTTGTTTAAAGGGGGCGGGTTCCGATCGTTTTGGTTGGGACCCCCCTGATTTCCCGAAGTAGTATCGAGTTTGATATCAATGGAAAGGCGTATTTTTCTCATTGTCGTCCTGAAATTTGAGCCCTCGAATCCATTTCATTCCCAAGATATAAACAAAAAAACCACCATTTAGTGGTTACCATTTTTTAAGCACAGTCATTGAATAGGACTTTGCAACACGCATTATTGCGTCTACCATCATCAAAACCTCAAGTTTTTTCCCACGGTAACTTGATGTGTGTATGTTCAAATGCCAGGCTCATCCATGTATAGACCAAACACATAACTCGGAACAACCACCTTAAGAGATTAGCACAAATTGACATTCCAACCAACAATGGCATAAGTCCTTTAATCATTACAGACCATTGTATAACTGAAGAATTAGTTCCCCGAGCCGAGTCTGTACAAGGAACTTTGTAACCTGGCCCAATATGTTTTGTAATGCAACAAGGCCTGTCCTGCATGGTCGGGGATTGAAACCCCATCTCTATCACAACCTGTCCCAATAGCAAGGAGTCTCACCTAATTTTGAAATCTGCTATAAGTTACTTAAGATACATGGTAGTACCACCTTGCTGAACACTCAAAACTCTTTGTCTAGTCCACACTTTGCTATACTACAGACTCTGAACATTGCAAATATCGTTAACTTGTCCATACAGTCAGACACAGGTAGGTGCCCACAGGGCCCTGTATGTGTCCTCTAATGAGCGCCCCTTTGCCGTTTTTCTTTACACCACACCACCCAAACAGCCATGCAAGAATCTCTCGATGCAGTACGAGGCCAATCAAGTCCACAGCTGAACACCACGAACACGCTCAACTTGGCAACCTGGGCGCAAGTGGCAACATCACGAGCAGATAACTTTGTCATGAAGAGTGTATCCTTTTATCATGTGTATAACAGGTGTCTGAATTGTGGGTTTGCCTGATTAGACTATCTTATCGCTGGAGGTGTATACTTTGGATTGCTTTTAGACAGCAATATACTTCTTGATTCACGTTACAGTGTGTACCCCATTATCACACCAGGCTTCAAATAATGATATCCCATTTGCCATACACCCCCGGCATAGCTTGGGTCACCAATGATGGTGCATTTCACCAATTCCCTGATTTGTTGCCTTATTCCCATTTTGAATGGTGAAAGTCTGACCATGCATTAAATGTTACCCAAAGTTTACATGTTTTACAGAAATGGAAAAACCTGCCGAATTGCGAGTTTTTAAATATGGATTTTTGGAGGAACCTAAAAGTGAACTCCTAAAAAGCCAAATTTTCCTGTTATATTCTGACTTTTTAAACAAAATTATGATTCAAATTCATGCTACCAAACTACTTTTAGAATACATGTTGTTTGGCGTTTTTATTCAAGATACATTGAAATGTTTTCCTTTGGAGCACATAAATCAAAGCTACAAGAACATGGTAGCAGGGATTTAATAATGGGAAAACCTTTAGGTCTTTAAGGTTACCTAGGGTCATTTGGCAGCATTTCTCCAGCATCCTTATGAATTTGGAGGAAAAAATCTGATTGTGACTCATTTTTTACCAAAAAAAGAGAGCCTCTAAAAGTTCAGTGTATTCTTGTGTGAGGTCCAAATTGGCTTTATCAAAATCGGCTTTCACCCTAAAAAAAAAAAAAACGACAATATTTTTTGTCCAATTTTCCAGGCCATGTCGCCAAAACTGCACAGCTTAAGTTTCGAGTAAACCTTGGTTGTTCTTCACATAAAGAGTGCTTGGAGGGGGTTTCTCCAGATACCATAAACTGTTTTGGACATGTTTTGGTAGCCTTCAATATACACCTGGGACAAAAAGTATCTCGGCATGTTTTTTCGATCAGTATTGTTGCCAATGTCAGACCATTTTGAAAGAGTTCGAAATATACATTTTGTTACCTAGTTCTTGCCCTTTTATTTAATACCTGGCTTGTTTAAAAAAGCGTGCGACAGGCTGAGATAGAACGCCAAAGACGCAAACCCCAAATCCAAAAGTGGCCGTTTTTGGATTTTTCATGGGCATGCAGTGTACTTGGACACGAACACGTTACCACAAATCAATATTGCAAGTAGGCTTATCGCCATTCAGTCTGAAAACCTCTTTGTGCAAAATCAGTACCACGTATTTATTGCATAAACTTTAACGGAATAAGTCGCACATTTTTGTGGTTTATTTTGTGTCATGTTACCATTAAAACATTTGTGTAAATATGAAACAGTTTTGAAACAAGTCTTAAAAGAGTAAAAAGTTGTTCCTGGTTGAAGTTTAGCAATAACGGTTTTCCAATTCATCCATGTTAAAGGGGCAATTGAACCCAGGGTCACCACTAAACCTCGTACACGCTAGTTTGATCTTCCTGGGCCTTCTTGCTGCACTTACCAATTAAAAGTACTGGTGACAACCTGGGTGGGTGTAACATTTGGCTGGCTGTGGAGGTTCTGCTTGGATTCCTGGGAGATAAACTTCCTCTCCTTTAGCAGTTGTTTTTAGCTGAGAAAGGATCGGCTTCAAACATGGTAATACTCTTGATATTCTTCAAAACAAATTCTTAGAAAAGCCCGGTATCTCGTCCCGTCCTACGCCTCTGGGTATGAATCCGCCGCACAGTCCTTGTTACTATTTGGGCAAAATTGGCGTAGTAATGGGATTTGGGAGCAATCCTCTTCACACGTTCAGATCCAGGTTCTCAGTGAATCCTTGCCATCTGCTTCTTATAGTCAAAGCGATGCTTTAAATGCACTTGCTCTGTGCTGCTCTGTAATGGGAAAGATCAACCCATTCCAAGAAGCTTGATTTTCGATGTTAAATGTCTCCTGTCGGCTGACACAGATTCTCGTTCACACCAATGGAGAACTTATACAACCCTAACAGGAAGTGCCCACCAACATCCGTCGCAGTGTAGCGAGCTTGCAAGAGCGTAGCTTGCCAAGTCCTCTAATGGGAAGCACCCATGTCCGGACAGAGACCTGCGCCAACCCCTTAAATCCAGAGGGATGAAGGGAGGGTCTTAATGGGCAAGTCCAACCCCTTGAAACTGCCTCTAAGGAGTTTAAGAGTTGCCTTGTAGAAGGAAAGACTTGCTACCCAACGCATTAGCACTATTTGGTATTGAACCTGTAGCATCTCCACCTTAAGCTGACTCCTCAATGGGCTGAATGGCGATCTCTTCAACAATTGAGAACCAGAATCGGCCTCTCAGGTTTTCTTGCAAGAAGTGGGACTACCTGGAAACAGAAGATCAAATATTGTGATGAACAACTGAAACGTGATATTGTCATAGTCATAATTTCAAACCACAACAATATTTTTGACCAAATAACAAGGCATTTTTACAACAATGTTTCAATGGAACAAATGAACCAACATGTCAATTGTGTTCAGTACCGTCAATTACGATTATTTTTTGGAATCAGTACCCATTTTAACATTAGATTCGTTTGGCCAGAGCACCCAAAAGTAAAAATTAATTTTTGATCAAATAAGCCGATTTTTGGCCAAAAAAGGATGAAAATCACTAAAATCAAATACAACAACAGCCATAAGACTGCTTTTATTAATGATCAGTGACCCTTTTTACTGAAATTACGCTGTCACAACAACACCCAAAAGTAAAAAATGGATTTTATATAATTTTTTAGTCAAAAAATGGCCATATCACGAAAATGTCTTGAGTACGGTCAATAAGACTGTTTTTTTTTTGGTCTCACACACCATTTTACATAAAATAAGCCACTCAAACCTTCTGCACAAACCAAAATTTTTTGATTAAACCCACTTATCTCCTAGGGTATACATGGACAAAAAGCTATAAAACATGAAGTCCTTAGAGTGGACATTTAAATTTGCCATATCTTGCCGGTGTTTCCCTAAAGTGAACCCCTTCTTTCTCTTCTTTCTGAACACTTATATGGAATTCCGAAACCTTAACAAAATAACCACATAAATTGTGCGCTTATTCCATAAAGTTTCCAAATCATAATTGTGTAGAAGAAATTTGGCACCTTACGGAACACCCATTCTTGCCTGATTTAATGCCTCTCCTTTCCCTTTTCTGGAGTGTAAGTTCGTTCCAGAGCATTGGTTATTCATAGGGTTGCAGTTCTCATTAGTTTTCAGCACCCATTTTAATTTGACAATCGAGATAGAGCGTCGTGAGGCATGTGTTGATATGGTGAGCTAAAGCTTACTACACTACCCATGTGTTTGAGGTTGGGATAATTACAGTCAGTTCAATTTTCACCGTTGGGAGTGAAGCATTGTTTTTCATTTAATTGATGTAATCAAAATCGGGCAAAATGTTATTTTAGAAAAATCAACCAGCACAAAGTTATAATAAAGGATCAGGTTTGTTGTTTAACCATTGTTGTATTATCCTGTCTTGGGCGAGCCCAAATTATGTGTTTTCTTTTCTTTCTTTTCCTTCATAGTTATGTTGGCATCAACTGCTCTAAATCGTTTGAGCAACATTTTTCATCTATATTGTGGGAGCAGAATCAGGTTTATCATGTTCTCAGCAAAAGCTGTTTTTCCCACATAATTTGTGGAAGTTGTCTGTTATTTGCCAGGTTATCGATGCTTGGTAATTGTCAATTATTATTACATGACGTCACTAAACCTTAAAAGGGTTCCTCTAATAAAATTCACCCAGGAACCATTTCAAGATCCTAGGAACCATTCAAGACCAAGGACAATTTCATGACCACAAGGAATCAATTTCAATTCAAGAACCCATTTTAAGACCCAAAGAACATTTTCAAGAATTGAATGATTTCGCACTCCAGGAACATTTCAAGATCTGATGAGGAAACTATTCAAAGAGCTAAAGGAACCATTTCATATGGGATGAACATTTTCAAGACAAGCCCTGAGAAAATATTTAAACCCCAGGGAATTATTGCAAGCCCAGGGAAAAAAATCGATAAGGAACCATGATCAAGGTCTGAACAACAATTTCAAGATCACAGGAACCATTCAAGACCCAAGAACCATTTCAAAAGACCCAAAGGAACCATTCAGGACACCACAGGATACATTTCAAGTCTCCAGGGACCATTCAATTCCCCGTAACTTATTTCAAATCTCATGAAAAATTTCAAGATCACAGGAAATATAAAAGCACCTGGGGGAACCTGTTTCAAGACCCCAGGAACATTTCATGATTTAACAAACCATTTAAGACCCAGGGAACTATTTCAAGACCCGCCCCAACCAAAGACTCGTCATTTTTTTAAGCCTTGATGTTAATTAAGTAAACAAAGGAAGCTACTGCCCATAAAACCTTATTGCTTCCCACATTAATTTTGCTTTCCAAACATATTTTAAGAAGTGGTTGTTATATATTAAGATGAAATCCCGGATGTTGCCTGAAATGAGCCTGTACTATATATAGTCAGCCGTAGTAGATTTTTTGTGGTCTGGCAGACTTGTGACACTAAAATATGCATGAGTTAACCCACAAAAAAAAATTGATTAACAACTCTTTAACCCATAATTGTGATAATTAGTAAACTTTGACCAATTGTTTGTGGCATTCTATATTTTACATAAGTGCCCTGCTTTCAATTTCTATCTTGAGCTTAATGTAACAAAAAATAAAACTGCAAGTGAGCCACAAGAAAAAACAAGAATTAACAAGATTTTGCATTTCTCGCTATGCAATTAAAGCTGATGCCATTTCATGATGGTATTTAGCCTAATTACGATTCTCAACCCATCCATTAGCGGTTCACAAATGAGCGGAGCAGGTTAGCATATTAATTAGTGAGTATTGGATATCTGCTGTAAATGACCCCCTGGGTTCCCCCTCCTTTTGTACTTTTTAGTTCCCTGTCGTACCAGGATACCCTAGTACACAGACTAGCAGGTATAGGAAGTAAAGATGCATATCCAATTTTGTGAAAATGTGTATGGGTTCATGCCAAACTAGTATCTACACTGTAGGCCATGCTGCTTCAAGCCATTGTGTTAATTTCATGATTAAGTAATTAATTTAATCACAGGATGCGTGTGCTTGTTCCTTTGGAAATAGTAGGTAGTTGGCAGAATATTATTTGAACAAGTACGTTCGCTTATATGCATATGGGGAAGTGTGGTGTATGTGCGTGGTGTGTGTGTGATTGCCACAGGGTTAGATAGAATGTCATCGATGTCGTGCGGAATCAGTCTTGTTCCCAAAACAAAATTTTTTGCAGGAATCATCTAATTCACTACTGTGTTAGTTTTAAAGTTTAAGAGAATCAACATTGATTCACGCAAATCAGTTTACCAGAATCTTTGCAAGAATCGATTCTCGATTTCTCGCCAAAATTCTAGGCAATGGGAAGTTAGTATCTAGGCCATGCGCTACAAGCCATTGTGTTCCATTGATTAAAGGCTGACTCCCAGATTTCCTGAGGATGGCGCCATCATTTTCCAACAAATATGTACAGAATGTTGTCCACATATACTAGTTTGCATGGTATGGCTTGGCCACACTACGTGTTAAATCAGGTGCATATGAGGGAAGTGTGGTGTTTGTGTGCTGCACCAGCAGAAGACGCATGTGTCGCTGCATTCAATGTCGGGTGGATCTCCAAGATCTCAATTAATGCAGAGCTGGAAGTGCCATGTTGAAATTTTTAACATGGAGCCTTGCCTTGTCAATACAATTGCTGGGATGAAATGTGCCAAGGCCCACCTCAATATGGGCCACAGTTTACCTACCCTCAAGCGATTTTTAGTGAAGAAGCAGTTTGTTCTTAATGGTATTTGTTAAGATAAATTCTATATACAACAGTTTTCCATAGGTTACCATGAAGTGTCCTTAAACACTTTGACACACCAACAGTCATAGCATTCCAAGAGCATGGAGAGAGACTAAACGCCCTCTAGTGGCCAAGGTGAAAACCCACTGGATGAATACAACAAGTTGATATTAGGAGGCCCTGGTTAAAGGAATCAGCGTTAGCACAACTAGGTGAAAAGAGTGAAAGAGGTTTATCTTTAGAAAGAACTCAATGTTTGTAATAAGACTTGAATTCCAATAAACTGGTAATTAGAAATGCAAATCTTAGAAGTGATTGAATGGTTTAACCTGTGTGTAAAGTGTCGTGCTTACTATTGCTCAAACTACTTATTGTTATTCAAGAGACCATTTCAGAAAGAAATGGTTTGGCAGTAGAGAAAAAAAAATAAGTTGCCCCAGAAAGGGGTTGTTCCTTTGTTCTGCTCTGAGGAGAGAAGGAGCACCACAAATTATGCTTGAATGGATTTTGGTCCTCAGAGGATCGTACCAGTATGCAGAGATACAATACATGCCACCTGGTTCGCCATGAGCATTCAGATATTTCTGAGGTGCTCGTTTGTATTCTCTGCTTGGGTGTCTGGAAAACAGGGTCTGGCCATGTTAAACCTATAGGCTCCTTTCACAAAAGTAATTTATGTTGAATAGACTTTTGTTTGTCTCCAGATTACCAAGATGTGGAGAATACCATTCATACACCTGGTGTCTGAACATTTCAATTCTTTAAGATGATTCGTTTGTATTCCCTGCCGCTTGGGGTTCCAGAGACTACTTGACCTCTACATAGGGATAGCGGTGCTGACGCACAGATGAAAAATGGTCGCCGATGTCACAACAGGAAGTTGGTTTTGACCTATACAATAGGGCGGAAACAATGCATTCCACTGGCTGGTGCACATATTCCAACAGATGTTCTGTTGTTGGCCAAGGTGTATGCATTGTTTCCCGCCTATTGTTTAAACAGTCAAAAACCAACTTCCTGATATTTCATGGCAAAAACCCACCAAGGTTTACATTAAAGGTATCCCATTAAGCTATTTCAAAAGTTCTATGTTTCAACCACATTCAGATACTTGGGGGGAGGCGTAGTCAATATGATGTGTGTGAAAAAGCAGGAGTATTGAAATTGGACGTTCTGTATCATGCTCAGGCACCCTGTATATTAGAAGTAGAAGTGTTATTTTGCCACCTTATTGGTTGACCATAGAACATATGGGTTATCTTGTGGCTGTAATGTTTTTATCTACCCTTTTAACATTAAGGGAATCAGTTGGAAATCAATTGGATTTGCTTTCCTTATTGTTTCTCATTATCTGTAACAAAAATTTAATCGGATCTAAAGCTTGATTGGAGAGATAAGATACGTGAAGTTTGAAATTGGAGTATATGAATTGGACTGGAAAACCTTGAATTGAAATGTTGGACTAAAATCAGCATGCAGCTTAATGGCTGCAATACAAATGCAGGACTAACATTTTATGTGTGTACAAAGTGCAATACTCTAAGTTGAATGCAAGTCGCTTAGAGATCAGTTTTTACGTTTATGGGTGTCTCCTGCAAAAGCTGCAAGAGACACATATTTAAGGTTGCAATGAAGATTCTGTAAACAGGTGTCCCTTAAAAAATTCTGATTTTTGCACTGGTTTAAAGTTTTCTATCAAAAGTTCCCCATCTGAAGGATTAAATTGAGAGCGTTTATTTGGATACAAAAAATTGTGACTTTCTAATTTTCCTATAGGAGCAAACCACAAAATTCAGCCTTGTTTCTATTGGACTCTAAGCATATAACAAAATAACTGTTTGTTTTCATTTTTAGTTATTTATACAGCCAAGTAAAAGGTAGGGAATCTATTGAGTGTCAATCTATATGAAATCACTACTAGGTCACGGAAAATATGATGACTTGAAAAATCTCTCGTTGGATCTTAATCTAAATTCGTATGTTTGTCCGTCCGAGAGTGTAGTAACGCATTTGTGTGTTTTGTATTATGTTCAAAGCTACACTGCGCTCTCGATAGCTACCCTCCGCGACCTTACTTTGCCACATGTCTCATTTGGGCCCGACCAGAAACCTCTTACCACATTAAAAATTTCGCGACCGCGAAAATAAGCCGCCGATAGCGCGAACTACTTTTCGGGCATTCACCGCCCATGCGCGGTGAATCGTCCCTATCCCAAATTGTTTCTCAAATTGGGGGCTGCTGTATCGCTGACGCTACCGGAAAAAAATCTTTCCAAATCTGCGGTAATAAATCGCGCATCTTCAGAAACGAAACGTCGTTTATTTCGAGCATTTAAGTACCCTTAGACAAAACGTAGCCTAAGAGTTTAGTGTTTTTTGGCGAGTTAGATGTAATTTTCGATGGTGTTATCTCGCCGTATATCGAATGTATTCATGTAAGAGCCGCCTATCCGAGCCCGAGATTTGTGCGGTCCCCTCTTGTAAATCACTTCTATCCTCCGTCTTTTAGGACGAGGACGTGTCTGGAGAACGGGTGATTTTACAGAGCTTTCTCGCACCTGTATTTGATCAGGCTAGTGCCAGTTGAAAGTGTAAACAATATTTAGCTGTATATCGCCATGTTGAGTATTTCTATGGTAAGCCGTCGTACCTAACAAACGGGGTTTTATGATTATGCAGTTTGGACCATAAAAATATGATATTATTTTTAGGTATGGTAGGCCAGACCCCAATCGGGTTTTTCCAGGACTGATTTTCATGTTTTTACTTTTTAGGTATGTACGCCAGTGGTCGTGCTATTAAGGTTCAATTTTGGTGTTTGCTTGTACCCCCTGGGGCTCGCTCCCATGCCCCGGGGCCCATCTTAGGGGTGTCCTTTGGGTCACGTAGAGGGATTTGGGGGCCGGTTGAGTCAAATCGGGGGGGGGGGGGTCACCCCAAAATGAGACCATGCCACTTAGTTTCGAGTTTTTTACCGAGAGTCTCCCATCGACTGGGATGTGTTGGGACAAGATCTAAATGGTTTTGGACCCCCCTCCTTAAACCGGAAAAGGAGGTCTAATTAGGGTCTTTTAATCAGCCTCTGGTATTCTTTTCTGGGCCGGGTAACTGGGCCCAGGACTCCCCTTTGAGTTCGGGAAGGTTGGGGACCTTTTCCCATCTATCCCGGTCCCCTCCCCCTGGTATTATTGCTCAGCGTTACCTCGGGGGGGGGGGGGGTGTTGGTGTTGAGGGTCGCTGGGTCGCCTGAAGGTTGAAGGTCTGGAGCTCCCCGCTCCTACTTTCAGTCATGTAGGAAGTACGCCCGACCTCCCCTTCCTGGTAGCACCCCCAGTCATGGGGGGATTGATGGGTTGCAGGATGCCTATAACTCGAGGTAGAAGGTCAGGGGCTTCACCACCCCAGCCATCCCTCGAGTTACATAGGAAGTCCGCACCTAGGTCCCGAACCAGGTCGCCCCCAGACCAGCTCCATTGAGGACAGGCATTCAAGGCCAGTTCCAGGTCGAGCTCAAGGTCAGGGATGCCCAGGTCGTGGTCGAGACCCAGGTCGGAGACCGACCGACGCTCCTAGACCAGCTCCCTGAGGGCAGGCATCAAGGCCAGTCCCAGGTCGAAGCACCGGTCGGAGGGCTCAGAACGGGACTACGACCAAGGGGAACCTGGCAAGGCTGTGTGAAAGGTAGTTTTTTTATTTGCAAATCACTCCCTCATTGTTGAAATTCGCTTATTTTTCATGCCAAATTAGGACCGCTGACTATTAGTTATCGATTTTTTGATCAAAGAAACGACCGCCTCGGACCTCAAGTAGTAAATTTGATTTTGCTCGTTCGGCGGCTGACTTGACCTGTCCGCATTACGAAGGTCTACAGAGTCACATTGGCCGTAGAACAATTTTTGTAAGAAATTGATTTCGGTTTTTTCGGCCCATCTCACCGATTACTGCGATACCACTCATAGCTTATATAGGCTTATATTAGTGAAAATAGAGCCAAATTGGACTAAATTGTTAAATGTAGCCTATTTTAGCTCATTTATCCTAAATTCACATATTTTGGCGCCAAAAATCTAAGCAGACGACAGTTTTGTCGTTAAATTGATTTCGGTTTTTTCGGCCCATCTCACCGATTACTGCGATACCACTCATAGCTTGTATAGGCATATATTAAAGCCAAATTTGACTAAATTTGTTACTTGTAGCCTATTTTAGCTCATTTATCCTAAATTCGCATATTTTGGCCCAAAAATCTAAGCAGACGACATTGTTGTCGTTAAATTGATTTCGGTTTGTTCGGCCCATCTCACCGATTACTGCGATACCACTCATAGCTTATATGGCCATAACACCTGGCACAAAAAGTATCTCGGCATGTTTTTCGATCTGTACTGTGCCAAAGTCAGATCATTTTGAAAGTTTGCGAAATCTACAGTTTATTGCTAGGGCGTATTGTTCGTTCATTTAACACCCTGCTTGTAAAAAGACGTACAGAAATGGCCTGAGATAGAACGCAGAAAAGACGCAACCCCAAACACCAAAAGTTGCAATTTTTGGATTTTTCAATGGGCATTGCAGCGTACTGGGACGAACACGGGGACCACAATCAATATTGCGAATAGGCTTAATCGTTCATTCAGTCGGAAAACCTCTTCGTGTAAAATTCACTACACACTTTATTCCGTTTTGTACCCCACACAGTGACCATTGAAAAATCCAAAAACTGCAACTTTTGGTTTGGGGGTTTTGCGTCTTTCGGGCACTCTATCTCAGCCATTTTTGCACGCTTTATAAGCGAGGTGTTAGTTGGGTTTTAAATGAAAGAAGCAGACCTAGGCAACCAAATGTATATATTTCAAAAACTTTCACAATGGTCTGACTTTGGCACAGAGTTACTGATCGAAATGAAAACCATGACGAGGATACTTTTTTTCCAGGTGTCTTAGTGGAAAATAGAACCAAATTTGACTATAAATTGTTTTGCATTGTAGCCTATTTTAGCTCATTTATCCTAAATTCACATATTTTGGCGCCAAAAATCTAAGCAGACGACATTTTGTCGTAAAAATTGATTTCGGTTTTTTCGGCCCATCTCACCGATTACTGCGATTACCACTCATAGCTTGTATAGGCATATATTAGTGAAAATATAGCCGAATTTCACCTAAAATTGCATAGCATTTCAAGCTATTTTTCTCATTTTAATCATTTAGACTAATTCTCCATTTTTGGCGCCACAAAGTGTATGCAGACGACATGTCCTTGGTGTTTAACTTACTCCGTTCATTACACTATCCTGAATATCTCTGAATAAACTGGGACAGCTCAGCTATTCAATATAGTAGTAAAAGTAGAGCCACTTGACTCAATTTACAACATTGCCGGGCATTTTTAGACTAATTCATGAAAATTCACATCTTTTTGGCGCCAATTGTTTATTCGGACACCGTTGTGTACATATGTATCTATACCAAAGAGGTAAAGATTACAGGTAATATAAATGTCTTTTTTTATTTAAATTGAAATATGACATGATTTCATGCTGTATCCACATATATCGAATATCGCCAAAATAATCGAGATTCACTCAAACTACGGCGCAATCCCTATAATGAATTAATTGGCTGAAACCCGCGGTGGATAATCCCATCGATCGATATTTTTTAGTAGTGGATGATGTCAGTTTTTATATCCTATATGGTAATTTTGAATACTGACCTCAGTTTTGAAATTGGGTAATACAAAATATATTTAACTCAATAGGATCAAACAGGCCGTGCTTGATCACGCTCTCCGGGGTAGGGCTTTGAGCCCAACCCACAGGTCAAGTTCTTGATCCAGCCGGGACCCAGGTCGAGGCCAGGGCTCAGGTCTTTCCTCAAGAGCCGGGACATCCACTGCCTGGTCTGGAGACCCGACAACCCGTCACCGTCACCCCCCGACCCCGCAAATGGGAGCGGTATACTTTAAATCTCTCGCGACACCTGTCCAAACCCTCATGGTCCGCTCTCCTCATCCTTACGGGATTGGAGCCGACCGTAGGGCCCTTGCCTCCACGCAAGCTCCCCCCGAACGATCTGAGCTCGCCGGCTAAGAAAAGAAGCCGCGCTCCCACAGGGTCCTGATGGAACGTATCATCATTGAAGCTAGCTATAGCGAGCTCTTTTCGGGGGATGAAGAGTCGGCGTCCACCTCCTCAAAAAGGGTAAGGATGGAGCTGTTCCGACGGAGAGACCCTTCCCGCTCGAGGGATGGTTGGTCAACTTTCACACCCTTACAAAAAACGACCCGCCACAGGCCGGTCGGAAGTGAAGGGTTGCCCCGAACCTCGGGTCCGTATCTCCCGCCGGAGTATCCGGGCGGGACCAGGCGTCGACCTTGTCGGCGACAAACCATCCCACCATACAACATAAAGAGATCCCTAGCGGCCACCTTCCACGTCTTTTGGACCAGACCGGTTCCTCCCTCCGACCGTACTGTCGACGGGAGATCAATCCCAACCTCCGACGGCCCCTCACAAGGGCCAAGACGAGAGGAGGGTTGGGGGTCCGGCTTAAACGCCGTTCCACCTCTGTAAATAGCAAGGTCCTCACGGCGAAAACCGTGTACCTGCCCCCCTCATTCCTCCCACAAAGAGGTGAGGAAGCCAGGCAAATCGGACCAGCCGCAGAGCCATTCCTGCCCCTTGGGCCCCCCCGAATCCGCCTGGGCATCTAGGGCACAGGGTTTCACTCTACAGGCTACTCCGAACTCCACGGCCTCACTCCCTCCGCCGGAGACCGCCCCCCAGTGGTCGCAGGTCCCGTGGACGCAAAATCCTCCCACAGGAGCGTCCACCCACCGGCACTACCGCCGGAGGAGCCGAGGCCGGAGGGACGATTCGCATGGGATTAAGAGACCCATTGCAGAGCCTGGGGCGACCCTATAGGGCCCCGCCATCGTCCTACGAGTGGTGGAAGGTCAGTTGCGTGACCGGCTGCTAACCCCTCGAAAAAAACAAGGGTTTCGGCCCCATTTTTCGGGCGGTCCTCTCGGACGCCGCGCTGTGTTGGAGGTGGGGTCAGATCTCGGGGTGACAGCCAGTCCGCCCAAGCCTCCAAGCTCATTGCCTTTCATACCTCTGTCCAGGGATCTGACGAAGACCAAAAAAAACCCCGAAAATTGACTCGGTACACTCCGCGGGGAGGTGGACAGGATCCCATGGTTAGGGACAGCCTTCCCGGAGCGTGAAGAGGACACTCCCTCCCTGGTTACACCGCTGGGCCCAGATCTGCCTTCCGGCAGATGGCTCGGGACCGGTCCTCGATGTGCGCCCCCCTTCATACTCTCCCCCCAGGTGTCGAGGTTCAACCATGTAATACGGAGCGTGATGGCGGCTGGCGGCGGTTGACTCCCTGGCTAGGGACGTCCTACGCCTGATCAACGCCCTGCAGTTGGTTTTCCGCCACCTGGCACGGTCCCTGTCGGGAGCCGGATCGGTCCGCTTTCCAAAGCCGCCACTGATAGACGATCAATTGGTATCTTACCTTAATCACTTGGTCTCTGATCATTTCGCCGTATAGGCGTGTGTGCCAGTCGGTGAGATCTAGATGCCATTTGGTCGCCAAGCCTTGAAACTTCAGACTCCCGTTAATGCCTCTAGGCCGCCCCTGGGGAAAGACTTTTCGGGGTCAATGGCCTTCCCTCCCGACTAAAGAGCTGGAGCGAAATAAGGCCTTTCGGCGACCAAAGTCGGACCTCCGGCGCTCAGGGCAAGCAAGAAAGAAGGGAAACCGACAACCTTTGGGGAAGCCGAGGCCCAAAGCCTCCGGACCCGCAATGGGGCGCTCAGCCAGCCGCTTACCCCCTCCAGGGCTACCAAAGCCCTCAGACCAGGGAGGTAGCACGTCGGTAAAGCGCAGGTTAAACCCATGCCGTAAGAGACAGAGATATAAAGGTAAAACGCAAAGGTCGAGCCCAGCCCAAATGCCGATGACCGCGCAGGTCGTTTTTATGACTACACAGTACAGCAAACTCGCCTCCAGTGGGTAGGCGGTCGCCTCATGGAATTCGCGGGAAGCGTGGCAGCGTGAACCCGGACCCTCTGGTCTAGATTGTGTACCCCACGTGTAACCGCACCGAGTTCACAGCTGCCCTCCCCCATCAGAGGGTGAGTTCACCCCTCTTCCAAGAAACACTGCCTAGCGGGACGTGCTCCGCAAGAGATAGCTGTCCTCTGGCCAATCGTACGTTGATCTGCCTCTCGCATCCAATCAAAGAGGTCTTCTAGCTCACCTTCTCCTTAACCAAGGGATGGCGGGGGGGGCCCATTGGGATTTGAGAGACGCATATCTCCACTTCCCCTTTGCACGAATCCTCACAGAAAGGGCTCCCGTTTTTGGCTTAGGAGGGGTGGCTTACCATTTCCGGGTCCTACCCTTCGGCATGTCGACCGCGCCACGGACCTCACAGGGCATGAAGGTGTAGCGGAGTTCCTCAGGCGAAGGGGCAGGACAATCTTCGTCTACCTAGACGACTGGCTACTGGTGGCGCCATCCTCGCAGAGGCTTCAAGCCTTTATGGAGGAGGTGCTAGACCTGATAAGGTCTCTCGGTTTCACCGTCAACCTCGACAAGTCAGCCGTCTCGCCCTCCCAGAGGCCCCACTTTCTGGGAGCGAGATTGGACTGTCTGTCGGTAAAGGTGAGGCCCTCCGCAGAGAGAGTTGCCTCGGTCGTGGCGTGTGCCCGAGCAATCTTGGAGAGCAGGTCGGGCCCAGCCAGGCTATGGCTTCTGCTTCTGGGACTTCTGGCCAGGCTCAGAGGGATGGTTCCCTACTGCAGATTACGCATGAGGGGAATCCAGATCCACATGCTCAGGTACGTCCGATCCTGGTACCACCCAATGTCCCTCCAGATTCCAGTGCCCCTGAAGCTGGCCCCCGACCTCAGTTGGTGGAAGCATCCACACAACTTGGAGGGGGGAGCCCCCTTCAGGGAATTAACACCTCCCGTGACGCTGTCAACAGACGCGTCAAAGTCGGGGTGGGAGACCCACCTAGGGTCCTACGAAGTGTCGGGCCGTTGGTCGCCCATGCAGGCTCGCCATCATATCAATGTGCTCGAGCTGCGGGCAATCTTCCTGGCACTGAAGCACTGGGTCGCCCGGGCCAGGGGAAAGGTGACCCTGGTCCGATGCGACATCATGACGGTAGTGTCCTACCTCAACAAGGAGGGGGGACAAGGAGCCCCAGTCTCTGCAAGGAGGTAGTCAGGCTCCTAGAGTGGTGCAGGCAACGGGGCATGGCCCTGATAGCAGCACAGGTACCAGGGGTGGAGAATGTCCTAGCGGACACCCTCCCCCGGAAGGGCACGCTAAGCCAGGCGCCATCGAAGGTGAGGGGGGCGTCAGTGGAATGGCGCCTCCCGCCGGCAGTCTGCCGGTCAATTTTTCAGAGGCTACAGCGTCCCCACGTGGACCTATTCGCCTCCGCCGTGAATCACCAGCTTCCGGCGTACTACTCATGGAGTTAAGATCCCAGAGCCGTGGGTCGGGATGCAATGGTGGTGGATTGGTCGGGGATCATTGCCTACGCATTTCCCCCCATTGCGATGATACCGAGAGTCCTC
>JAMKCH010031335.1:0-51847 GCA_023653785.1 Ophioderma brevispina | reverse complement strand
TTCAAATGTACAGTGGTTTGGATCAAGTTTGTGGTTTGGCTGCTCATAAAATGGACTTCCTTTCATTGGTGTTCCATTGATGTTGACATGTATAGCATCTCCGCATATAAGATAGTGAAATCTATATCTTCCATTGTTTTTGTCCTTCACATAAAGTGTCTTCTGTTGATTAGCCTCTACTCTGGCACCACCCTTGGTAATTAACTGTCCATAATGGTCTTTAGTTTGTATAGTGGCAATGGAAAAACCATCACTGTTACCTGGCTGTCCTAATTCAATTGTACAGTGATTTGGATCAACTACTGGCTGACTATCAAATGGACTTCCTTCCATTGGTGAACCATTTATGTCTACATGTACCAAGCCTCCAAAAACAAGATAAGCAAACAAGTATGTCCCATCATTGTTGTCCTGCACTGGAAGTGCATTTTTCTGTTGAGTAGCTTCTACCTTGACACCACTAGTGGTAATCAACTGTCCATTAGAGTCTACAGTTTGTACAGTGGCAGTGTAGCATCCCTCTTTATCACTAGGGTGTCCTAATTCAATATTACAGTGATGTGGATCAGCTAGTGGCCATCTATAAAATGGACTTCCTTTCATAATGAAACCATTTATTTTCACCTTTATTGGATTTCCATATATGCGATACTGGAATGTGTATGTGCCATTGTAGTGGTCCTTTACTTCCAGTTTGTCTTCAAGTTGTAGAGCTTCCACCTTTGCTCCACCAGTGGTAATCAACTGCCCACATGAGTTGACTGTTTGTACTTTAGCTGTGTAGTACCCATCCATACAACTAGGGTTTCCAAATTCAAATGTACAGCGATTTGGGTCAAGTTTGTGGTTTGGTTGCTCATAAAATGGACTTCCTTTCATTGGCATTCCATTTATGTTGACATGTATAGCATCTCCGCATGTAAGATAATGAAATATGTAAGTTCCATCTTCTTTGTCCTGAACCAGAAGTGCATTAGTCTCTACACTGGCACCACCCTTGGTAATTAACTGTCCATAACAGTCTTTAGTGTGTATAGTGGCAATAGAATACCCATCTCTGTCACTCGGCTGTCCAAATTCAATTGTACAATGATTTGGATCAACTACTGGCTGATCATCAAATGGACTTCCTTCCATTGGTGAACCATTTATATCTACATGTATCAAACCTCCAAAAACAAGATAAGTGAACAAGTATGACCCATCATTGTTGTCCTGCACTGGAAGTGCATTTTTCTGTTGAGTAGCCTCTACCTTGGCACCACCAGTGATAATCAACTGTCCATTAGAGTCTATAGTTTGTACAGTGGCAGTGTAGCATCCCTTTATCTCACTAGGCTGCCCTAATTCAATTTTAGAGTGATATGAATCAGCTAATAATGGCCAATTATAAAAAGGACTTCCTTTCATAATGAAACCATTTATTTTCACCTTTATTGGATTTCCATATATGCGATACTGGAATGTGTATGTGCCATTGTAGTGGTCCTTTACTTCCAGCTTGTCTTCAAGTTGCAGAGCTTCAACCTTTGCTCCACCAGTGGTAATCAACTGCCCACATGAGTTGACTGTTTGTACTTTAGCTGTGTAGTACCCATCCATATCGCTAGGGTTTCCAAATTCAAATGTGGAGTGACTTGGATCAAGTTTGTGGTTTGGCTGCTCATAAAATGGACTTCCTTTCATTGGTGTTCTGTTGATGTTGACATGTATAGCATCTCCGCATAAAAGATACCAAAATATGTAAGTTCCATCTTCTTTGTCCTGAACCTGAAGTGCACTCTGTTGCTTAGCCTCTACTCTGGCACCACCCTTGGTAATTAACTGTCCATAACAGTCTTTAGTTTGTATAGTGGCAATGGAGTACTCATTTCTGTAATTTGGCTGTCCTAATTCAATAGCACAGTGATTTGGATCAACTACTGACTGATCACCAAATGGACTTCCTTCCATTGGTGAACCATTTATGTCTACATATATCAAGCCTCCAAAAACACGATAAGCAAACAAGTATGTCCCATCATTGTTGTCCTGCACTTGCAGTGCATTTTTTCTGTTGAGTAGCCTCCACCTTTGCTCCACCAGTGGTAATCAACTGCCCACAAGAATTTACAGCTTGTACTTTAGCTGTGAAGTACCCATCTGTATCACTAGGGTTTCCAAATTCAAATGTACAGCTTTTGGGATCAAGTTTGTGTCTTGGTTGCTCGTAAAATGGACTTCCTTTCATGCGCAAACCGTTTATGTTGACATGTATAGCACCTCCACATGTATGATACCAAAATTTGTATGTGCCATCTTTTTTGTCCTGCATGTGTAGTGCATTCTGTTGATTCGCTTCTACGGAGCACCACCTAGGTTGGCAAAATTCCCGGATTTTCAAGCGGAAAATTTCCATGGAACTGTTGGAATTACGGGAAGTTTAATGGGAATTTAGAAATTTTTCGGGATATGGGAATTTTAAAAATCTTGAAATTAATATTTGGTCCTTTGTTCAGATTAGGATAATTTACTCTGGAAATGCTTCAGAATAACATACAAGCAAAAACAAACATGTTTAAAACAACTGAGAAATGAAAGCTACCACTGCTTTACAAAACATACAGGTTTGGTTCCATTTTTTGTGTCCATCTGCAAGAAATTGGCAGAGGCCATAAACAATGGGTGCTTACCTCAGATGGTCGTGTGTGTGTGTGTGTTGGTGTGTGTGGTTAAAATTTAACCTCAATAGATTGCATGCTGTAGGAAATCAGCAAGGGCTACATGATGTAACTTGTGGAAAAGGGGGCGTAGTGGGGCGACATGTTGGTGACCTCATGTCGGTGGGCCCATTCACAAACCGTGACAGCAGACGACACTCGTGGTCCTGGACCGTGATGTATTTTTTAATTTTATATTCTGTCACTCACAGGTCTTGTGGACCATAGTGAGAAATTCAAAATCAGCTTTAACCTTTACTTAAATGTTTTTGACATGCTCCTGTAACAAACAGGCTAGGCATGAACATTTCGGGTGAAAATTCAGCCAATTCCAATTTTTGGAAAATCCAGATTTTTTAATTTGTAATCCAAAATGCCACGGAACAGCATAAATATATAAATAAATGGGGAATTTTCCCCAAAATGAAATAAGAATACAATTGGCTGAAAATTTTACATGCATGTTTTAATCTATTTTGGTACAATGATACTTGAATGCCGTTCATTTGCAACGTGTTTGTAAACCCTATCTTTGTCACGTTATTTGCTTTGCAAATACAAGATAAGTAATGGATTAAGTACTCTATATAGTGCTAGAAACAATGACCTTAAACAGCCCTCCGTCCAGATCGCAAAAGAAAAAGTGGCATTAATATCTTTTACAAGCAACTAATTAGAAAATGTTTACCAGTTTTAATCGTTTTTTTAACACCAAACACCTTGTTAAATTTAAATTTACACTGATTAACAAAATGACATTAAATCTTTAGAACAAGTTTTGTATCAAAGGGTCAAAATATTCTTTTGCAGATTTCAGAAGCGCTACTTTCATAAGTTAAATTGCCCGTTTTAGTGCTTACATTGTGTAGGTACCACACTCTAGAATAAGTCTATTGGCCTGTAGCACATGTCATATTCAGCACAAACAGTAACTACTTGAAAGAAAGGCCTAGCTAATATGGTTTTTAAGTTTTTCCTGGGGATGAAAAGATGTAACATTGTTTAAAACTTAAAAGATACCAAAATTTAAAATTCCCGAAAATTCCCAATATTCCCGGCCTTCAAAATTCCCGGAAAGTTTCTGGAAAGTTTCCATCCAAAATTCCCGGAAACTTTCCACCCCTTTGCAACCCTAGCACCACCCTTGTAATTAACCTCATGACAGTCTTTAGAGTTTGTATAGTGGCGATAGAATACCCATCTCTGTCACTTGGTTGTCCTAATTCAATTGTACAGTGATTTGGATCAACTACTGGCTGATCATCAAATGGACTTCCCTCCATTGGTGTACCATTTACATCTACATGTATTAAGCCTCCAAAGACACGATATTCTAACACATATGTCCCATCATTGTTGTCTAGCACTGGAAGTGCGTCTTTATGTTGAGCAGCTTTAACCTTGGTACCACCATTGGTAATAAACTGCCCATTAGAGTCTACAGTTTGTACGATGGCAGTGTAGCATCCCTCTTTCTCACTAGGTTGTCCTAATTTAATCTTGCAGTGATGTGGATCAGCTAGTTGCCAATCATAAAATGGACTTCCTTTCATAGTGAAACCATTTATTTTCACCTTTATTGGATTTCCATATATGCGATATTGGAATGTGTATGTGCCATTGTAGTTGTCCTTTACTTTTAATTTGTCTTCAAGTTGCAGAGCTTCCACCTTTGCTCCACCAGTGGTAATCAACTGTCCACAAGAGTTGACTGTTATTACTTTAGCAGTGTAGAATCCATCTTTAGCACTTGGGTTTCCAAATTCAAATATACAGCTTTTTGGATCAAGTTTGTGGTTTGGCTGCTCATAAAACGGACTTCCTTTCATTGGTGAACCATTTATGTTGACATGTATAGCATCTCCGCATATATGATACTGAAATCTATAAGTTCCATCTTTTTTGTCCTTCACATGAAGTGTGTTCTGTTGATCAGCCTCTACTCTGGAACCACCATTGGTAATTATCTGACCATAACGGTCTTTAGTTTGTATAGTGGCAATAGAATACCCATCTCTCTCACTCGGCTGTCCTAATTCAATTATACAGTGATTTGGATCGGCTACTGGCTGACCATCAAATGGACTTCCTTCCATTGGTGAACCATTTATGTGTACATTTATCAGGCCTCCAAAAACAAGATAAGCAAACAAGTATGTCCCATCATTGTTGTCCTGCACTTGCAGTGCATTTTTTCTGTTGAGTAGCCTCCACCTTTGCTCCACCCTTAGTAATTAACCCTTCATGACAGTCTTTAGTTTGTATAGTGGCAATAGATTACCCATCTCTGTCACTGGTTGTCCTAATTCATTGTCAGTGATTTGGATCAACTACTGGCTGACTATCAAATGGACTTCCCTCCATTGGTGTACCATTTACATCTAATGGATTAGCTTCTTATACACCCCACCGAATTACAATGAGTAACATCCGACGTTATCCCACCTTCTATATCTCTTTTCATCCAAAGACACGGATATTCTCACACATATGTCCCCTTCATTGTGGTCTAGCACGGAAGGGCGGCTTTAAGTCTGATGCAGCTTTAACCTTGGTACCACCATTGGTAATAAATGCCATTAGAGTCTACAGTTTGTACGATGGCAGGTAGCATCCTCTTCTCACTAGGTTGTCCTAATTTAATCTTGCAGTGATGTGGATCAGCTAGTGCCATCAAAAATGGAGTCCTTTCATAGTGAAAACCATTATTTCACCTTTATGGGGGATTTCCCTATATGCGATATGGGAATGTGATGTGCCATTGTAGTTGGCTTTAATTTACTTTGTCTTCAAGTGGCAGTAGCCTCCACCTTTGCTCCACCAGTGGTCATCAACTGTCCACAAGAGGGGGGACATGTTATTACTATAGCCTAGTGTAGAATCCATCTTTAGCAATTGGGTTTCCAAATTCAAATATACAGCTTTTGGATCAAGTTTGTTGTTTGGCTGCCTCATTTAAATGGACTTCCTTCCATTGGTGAACCATTTATGTTGACATG
This sequence comes from Ophioderma brevispina, assembly GCA_023653785.1. Classification (NCBI taxonomy): domain Eukaryota; kingdom Metazoa; phylum Echinodermata; class Ophiuroidea; order Amphilepidida; family Ophiodermatidae; genus Ophioderma; species Ophioderma brevispina. The sequence continues at coordinate 46,149 of JAMKCH010031335.1, read as the reverse complement.
TATAGCATCTCCCACATATATGATACTGAAATCTATAAGTTCCATCTTTTTGTCCTTCACATGACGTGTGTTCTGTTGATCAGCCTCTACTCTGGAACACCATTGTTAAATTATCTGACAATAACGGTTCTTAGTTTGTATAGTGGAAATAGAATACCCATCTATCTCACCGGCTGTCCTAAGTCAAATATAAGTGATTCTGGATCGGCTACTGGCCGACATCAAGGACTTCCTTCCATTGGTGAACCATTTATGTGTACATTTATCAGGCCTCCAAAAAGATAAGCAAACAACTATGTCCCATCATTGTTGTCCTGCACTTGCAGCCATTTTCTGTTGAGTGCCTCACCTTTGCTCCACCCTTGGCAATTAAACCATCCATAAACAGTCGTTAGTTTGTATAGTGGCCAATAGAATACCCATCTCTGTCCACTTGGCTGTCCTAATAAATGTGCAGTGAATATGATCAACCACAGGCTGATCATAAATGGAACTTCCTTACCAGGGTGATTCATTTATGTCTATGTGTATCGAGCTCCAAAAACAAAAATATCCAAAACATGTACGTCCCAATCACTGTTGTCTGCGCTGGAAGGTGTGTTTGGTTTGATAGCCGCTTACCTTGGCACAACAATGTAATCAAAACTGCCCATTAGAGTCTACAGTATGTACAGTGGCAGTGTAGCATTCCAATTTATCACTAGGCTGTCCTAATTCAATATTACAGTGATGTGGATCAGCTAGTGGCCAATCGTAAAATGGACTTCCTTTCATAGTGAAAACCAATTATTTCTTTTAACTTCTATTGGGTTTCCATACATACGATTACTGGAATGTGTAGGTGCCATTGAAGTTGATTTTTACATCCATTTGTCCTTCAAGTTGCAGAGCTTCCACCTTGCTCCACCATGGTAAATCACTGGCCCACAAGAGTTGACTGTTTGTACTTAGCTGTGTAGTACCCATCCATACGACTAGGGTTCCAAATCAAAGTACAACGTTTGGATCAAGTTGTGTGGCTGCTCATAAAAGGGACTTCCTGTCATTGGAGAACCATTATCTTGACATGTATAGCGTATCAAATATAAGATACTGAAATATGTAGTTCAATATTCTTTGTCCTGAACATGACGGACTTGTTGATTAGCCTCTACTCTGGCACCACCTTGGTAATTAATGTCATACAGTCTGTTAGGTGTATGTGGCAATGGAATCTCGTTCTGTAATTTGGCTGTCCTAATTCAATTGTAGAGTGACTTGGATCAACTACTGGCTGATCATCAAATGGACTTCCTTCCACGGCGAACCATTACTGTTCTACACTGTATTGAGCCTCCAAACCACATAGATGATTGCAAAAAAGTATGTCCCCAATCTTTGTTGTCTAGCACTGGTGTGGGTCGTTATGTTGAGTAAGCCTCGTACCTTGGCCACAACCATTGGTAATCAAATGTCCATTAGGTCTAAGGTTGTACAGTGGCAGTTATAAGCATCCATTTGTATCAATAGGCTGTCTTAAAATTGAAATTACAGTGATGTGATCAACTACTGCCAATTCAAGAATGGCCACTTCCTTTCATAATTGAAAACCATTATTTCACCCTCTATTGAGCTTCTATATATGCGATACTGGAATGTATGTGCACTTTGTAGTGGTCCTGTACTTCCAATTGTCCTCAAGTGGACCAATGCTTCCATGCTTTTGCGCTCCAAAGTTGAGTAATTCAACTGTCCACAAGAGTTGACTGTTATTACTTTAGCAGTGTAGTACCCATCTTTATCACTGGGTTCCCAAATTCAAATATACAGTGATTGGATCAAGTTTGTGTTTGTTGTTGGCTGCTCATAAAACGGACTTCCTTTCATTGGTGAACCATTTATGTCTACATGTATAGCATCGCCACAAGTATAAATACCAAAAGATATACGTTCCATTTTTTTGTATGCACTTGAAGGTGTCTTCTGTTGATTAGCCTCTACTCTGGCACCACCTATGTATTAACTGTCCATAAAAGTCTTGTTGTATAGTGGCCAAAAATAGAAATACTCATCTATGTCACCATGGTCCACTTGGCTGTCCTATTCAAAATTGTACTGTGATTTGGATTCAACTACGGCTGACCATCCAAATGATTCCTACATTGGTGAACCATTTTTGTACACATTTATTAAGCCTCCCAAAACAAGATATTTAAATGTGATGTTCATCATTGTTGTACTGCCTACTCGAAGTATGTGTTTTTGTTGAGTAGCTTCTACCTTGGCAAACAGTGGTTACGAAACCGCCCATTAGAGTCTGCAGGGAACATGGCAGTATGGTTAACCACCTTTATCACTAGGGTCGTAGTTTAATGTACAGTGACAGGACGATCAAATGCGATCCAACTGTCCATGTAAAGAGTGACACATTTAGGATACTCAAACGCCATGATGAATGTCCTCCTCATTGTCGTGGTCTGAGAGTATGGAGGGATGGAGCCACTTACTGGGTACTACATGTAGCCATTCAGTGTCCACAACAAGTCCTCAGTTTGACATGGGCGATTAGTAAATCATTTCATTGCCGTGGTTGTCCAAATTATGTGCCCCAAGTGGCTTGGATCAACCGGTGTTTGTTGATACAAAAAATAATATGACTGATAAAATGCTATAATCAGGCTAGCTTCCAATAGTTATTGACCATGGTGTACGTTTTGGTTTGTTGACAGCTGGTTCTTCTTTGTCAACATATTGTCCATCTTTGTCTTTGAGATCTTGAAAGGCGGTGTGAGTTTGGGTCTGCCGTTCCATTTCGCACAGTGTTGTACTGCTGATTGAATCTGTACGGTAGCCTTATTATGCTCTTATATGAAAACAAAGTTGGTTCTCTCTAATGTGGTCTCGGGTAACTCTTTCTTTTCTAGCTCGTAAAGTATATCCTTGATTTGCGACTGTAATGTTAGCTGTGTGTAGTTCTCATTTTTCAGAGACTTGTCAGCAAAAGTACAGGCATTGGCCATTTGCATTGGGAGGAAGTATATATTTTCAGCCTTAGTTCAAATGCTTCCTCGTGTGGTACATCTTTTTCAGGTGGGAAAGAACTTTGTTATAGCGAGAGGCTATCTGATTGTGCACTTCTTGGACAGATTTGAGCAGGTCTTCAGCATTTGTGTAATGTCTTTCAGAGTTCTGTAAAGTTTCCCACTTGTGCTCGCTTTTTAACCAGCTCCTGATTTCTCTTATTTACTCTGCTGATGATGGACTGCCATTCCATACTATCTTACCAAGGTGTCACCTCTAACTCAATGATATCATGTCCATGATGGTAACGAATTGACCACACTCAACTGCAAATTTTGTACTTTGCAATCAGCTTCCTTACCAGTACATAGACAAAGAGTGCTATGGGTGCTTTTGCAACAATTGTATTTCTTTTGCTGCAGATGACAATGTGAAAATGTGGTAATGATATCCTTGGCGTTTGTGGGTGTTAGACACACTTCTGGCAAAGAAACAGTCACAGTCCTGAAAATGACGCTCAGCTTTGACTCTTACATTTAACACACAAGACTTCATTATCATAGATATCATGATAGCCCTTCAAGCTTTCTACAATGAAGTTATCTGAAAGCATATTGACAGTTTTATCGGTAACTGTTACTCACTGCGAAACTATTGGACAAATTAAACATCTCCAAACTCCCTTGTATCGTTGCAGACAAGACTTGCAATAGGTGTGTAGACAAGGCAAAATTTTGGGACGGTGTTCATTCACCATTTTGCATTGAGCAATACTCTCCTGTATTTAGTATAATTAGATACCCAGGACGCATGGTCAGCTCTGTTTAACATGTGCGTATCCAAGGATACTGAAAAGAGCCCTTCGTAGATTAGCAGCCTTACCATATAGTGACATGGTATGGTTTGATGTAAAAGTTGTTGTTGTTTTTGGGCAATTCCATTTTAGTGTTCCGGCCCCACAGAAAAACAAAAATGTAAAATAAAATGAGTCTTTCACCCCAAGAACCAGAACGCCACTCACAATAGTTGCTAAATAATTAGCGCACATCCTGGCCAAGCAAGCATTGGGGTTTTGGGGTGGAAAGGCTTCAAATATGAAATTCAATTACCCATTGAAGCCTATATGAAAACTTTACATTAAAACCGACTTATGGGAATTATGTTAGTGTAATTTTTTAAAACCAGCAAAAGTACAATTTGAGCATGTGCTTTTTAGCCAAAAACGTTTCGAGTTCATCAGTCATGAAAAGATAAGAGGGTGTCAGTCATTCCTATCGGCGATGTCCTTTTGACTGCTTCACTCGGAAGTGGGAGCTGTATCCACAGTCTCTTCCACAAGTACATACCTATTACAATCCTACTTTGCATAATTACAAGAGAATCCATCCTAAAGACCTGGCATAAAAACCTTTGCACACACGAGGAAAGCGGTAGGCAGTGAGCTAAAAGTGTGCTACCTAAACTCATCTATTATCAATTATTATATGCAGTGGGCTTTTCTAGAGGGGTAAGGCCCTAAGGCAGGTCATAATAGATGTGATAGGTGAGCATATGTGTGGACTTCTGGGAGGAGAATCCACATCAACCTTACTGACTTACCAAACAATGCTACTTTTACAAGTGAGCTGTTAAGACAAGTCAGGAGAATGGGGAAATCTGACACCAGGAAGGTACCAGCAATTTATGAATTTCGCTCACCAAATAATATATAATGCCCTCCTTTAGGCAAAACGCAAGACCCAATCTCTTCACATACAGTATTACTTGTACTCTTAGAAAGCCAATCCACAAGACCTTTACACTGACCAATGCAAGATTGTAGGTTTTGCCCTCATGCATGGCTGAACGACACGCACAGAGCGTAGCGCCCTTAGACAATCCTGATGAGCCTTAAAGGCACTATGTGTTTGATAAATCAGAAATAAAAAAAATCATCAAAATCAGATTTTTTACATGTTTATAACAAGGGCAGATATCCTAATTATACCCGGCAAATGGACGGTTTTGTCGGCAACATCACCTCCCCCATTGAAAATGTCTGGGAACGCCCCTGCATGTGAATTAAATAACAATTAGTTTAAATTTCCCAACAACTAGCTTTATTAAAATCAACAGAAGGTTTTCGCGCTCCTTTCCTTATTCGCCCGTTTTCTTTTGTTTCGGTTTTGACGCACCATTATTATCGACTGTAAACTTCATGTCCCTTTGCTATTCTTTGCGTCGTTTCCTTAAACTATTTTCAACCCCTTTTTCAGTTTTGACGCCCTTTATTTTTCGTTAGCTTCAATCCTTTGTAGTTAGTGGCCCCTTTAAGTCCTTAAACTTTTTATAACATTGTTCCTTTTTGGAGTCCCTTTCTTTTTTATCGTTTTTCTTTTCTTTCTATTCTCATTTTTTGCTGCACTCAGTTGGTGTCTTAGTTCACTTTCTTCCAATTATTTCACCACCCATTCGTTTTAGCTTTATTTTATAAAATATCAAAAAAACTTTATTATTTTAACTTTTCTTTTTCTCATTTTTGTTGCCACATTTTTCGCCCTATTTTATATATTCTTAAGCTTCACTTACAGATTCTTCCTTTTCAATTTCAAGCTTTTCTATATCTTCCCATTTAAATGTCCCATTCCCCCTTTCATTTAATTTTTCTTTTCTTTCCTTCCCCATTCCATTCTCTAATTTCTTTAGTTTTCCTACCCCTTTTCTTCCTTCTTCCCCCTCCTTTCCCTTTCTTTCTCCTTTCCTTCCCTTTCCTCCTCCCCTTCCTTTTCCTTTCATTCTTTTTCTCTTTTCCTTCTTTTTGTGTCCCTGTTGGCCACCCGGGGGCAAAGCGCCCTTTGCCCCCAGGTACCCCACTATTGACATTTCAAGTTCTCCAAAAGCTGCCAGCTCTATCTGCCAATGTAGTCTGGTTTTCGCTGAATAGGTAGGACCCAGACCCATTCATAATGCACCATTGGCTCGGATTTGTTTGGAGGCAAATGACCCGAGGTTTAGCAGAAGAGGAGGATGCTCTCAAGAAGGCTATTGCTGCAAGAAGGACCAGACGTATGAGTCCCGTTCATGAAAGGGCCAGAACCCAAGGGTTCTTACATACAGGAGAAAAACTGCTATATATTGGACTTCTTTCTAAAGAGTGTGTGATCTAATGGACCTTGTGGCCTTGTGTTAATATCACCGAAAAATCACTAAAAAAAAATGCACCACTTGAGTGCTCTTTTAGCCATTTGGGGGAAAATCACCCAATTTAATTGACTGGGGTGATTTTTAGGTCTCTCTCTCTTAGGCTTGGAATCCCTCCAAGCATGTGAATTGAGTGGATTTTCTTTTTTTAAAGCCACTCATTTTATGTAAATGGGCATTTTTTATGTAACTTTTGGAGCATTTAAGTACTCTGACTTCTGAAACCAAATTGTAGTGCTTCCTCTCCTATCCTTGAAACCGTTCTTTCATTTCAAAAAATGTGCTATCTTCAGCAGATAGCCAAAATAAGGAACATTTGAGTGGACAGTTTTACTATTTCTCATCTCTGTATTTGACTACAATGGCTCGTACTGATAGAACAATTCAATCTTATGAAAATGAAGTGTCTTTAAATTTTTCATGTCTCTAAAGGAAACCACACCATTAAAAAAAACTGGTGTAGGAGAGAATCAAATCCAAAACAGGTGTGGCGGTTTTAAATGTGACACTTCCATAATTGAGGAGGCATAAAGGTGGCAAGTTGAGTATTAAATGAAATTGAAACATTGTGGACTAGTAACAAACCCATGGAGTGTAAATATTTGTCTGTGCTATTTTCTTTATAATTGCTTAGGCTTTGGGGGAAGGAAATTCAAAACTTATCGAAATACTTCAAAGTATGCGTGGGCATGTTGAAACATGCAAACTCTCTGAGACCCTGTAGCTCAAAATCGTTCTTCATCATATGACTTTTTCATTTGATAGAAGAGGATATGACTTTTTCATGAGAAGAGGTATGATAGCCTAATCTTTAAAAAAAATCCAGTTTTGAAAGAACCAGTCAACTTTATAAGCTTGAGAAATTTTTGAATTAGCGGTCATCTGTAAAAGTCTGAGGAGTTTGAGGAGTAGTAGTGTGGTCCTTCAACCTACACTAAACATATCCCTTTCTTACCCCTGACCAAAAAAAGGTTATCACCCAAGTGTTATTGGCATCGTAATTCCTTGTGAAAAATGGGCATCATCTTACACACCTTTCACAGAGAGAGAATGAATTCAAAATTTCCCACTGTATGACCTTTGCCCATAGGACCTGTAACAAGATTATGAAAAGGATTCACACAAGGGATCCAAATTGAATCGATTGGCCGTTTACTTGAGAGGCACCTGAAGTTTGCAGATGATGGACATCAAATGCCAAAAATCAAGTTTTTCCTATGACCTTTGACATACAGGTGCAACTAAAAGATCATGCTAATGGTTCTTCACACCAAGTTGGTTTCCAAATCAAAATTGAGGGTTTTGTTTGAGAGACTTGAAAATGCAGATACTACCATAGGGAAAAATGCTATTACAGTATCCCTCTGCTTTTAAAGAAGACTGGGGAGGAGGGATTTAAAAAGGCAGCAAAATAAACCCCAAACAAAATATGATGCCCCCCGCTTGCAAATTCAATAGTCCTAGGAGGGATGCAGTCTGTGGCATAAAAATGATAATATTCATTGTAAATTATTAGCAAGTGTAGTTGGTAGATGATGAGCATTACCTTGAGAACTCTAGCTCTCTAGGTATTTGTACTCAATTGTTAATTCACTGAATTATAAACAGGTACAAACCATATAACAATCACTTCACTCAAAGATCACACCCTTTATTTTGTTTATGGTTCATTATAGAAGCAAATATACAAATTGGGTTTTTTAAAATAACCCTTTGTTAACATCGTAAATTATCACAAACCAAGAAAGTGTCAAAACTTATGAAATACTAACTCACTCAATTTTACGATTCAAACGCTAAAACAGTTTGGTTACAAATAGGCGAGAACTATGTGTAGCAAAATTAACAACATTTTATGTCCCATAAAAGTGTAAAATTTTTAATAAAACAAAACAAAAATAGCCCCATCTGTTGACAAGTAGCACATGGCTGGGAGGGGGGGAGGACATGATCTGCTCATGATTTGACATTTCCAAACGGTTTAGAGTGTGGGAACTGCTACGTGATTACTATGGCAGTCTCTGTCTCAGTGACAGTACAAAATCAGCTCTTAAACCCCTTTCATCAAAAGATCTTAGTCCAATATATGATAATTTAAGTAAAAATTATTTTATGTCAAAAATCCGTCGAGGTTAGTGGATTAACTCGCTGCAAAAACAGTGCAATTTCAATAACGGTCATTTAGATTTAACTATTAGTGACCAGCCTAGCCTTAAGTCAATCTGTTGTGACCGTTCGATATGCGTAGAGCGGCCTCATACTGTTAAGTCTTTGAATGAGACTAACAGATGTTCGTTTTGATTTTGCTGTTGCTGTTTGGGGGGCATGTTAACCAACCCACCCACCCCCCCCCCCCCCCCCCCCCCCCCCCCCCCCCCCCCCCCTCCCCCCCCCCCCCCCCCCCCCCCCCCCCCCCACCCAAAAAAAATACCCCCCCCCCCACCCCCCCCACCCCACCCCCCCCGGTACAAGGCTCTTAGTGGCGATGTGCTGCTAATTGACCGAACAAATTTCTCTACAGCGTATTTTCATGATGGCCCAAGGCAATCTTGCCCGCATTTCTACCAAAAATTTGATGAATTGGAAATACAAATGCAGTCGTATCCCTGGAGCACATGTAATCTAATATGAGGGATGGTGAATGGGGTTCAAAAGTCAAAAGGTCACTTGGCTTCATCGAGGTCAATCTCAGACCACACATATGAGTCTGGGCCCAGTGGTGCTTCTCCACAACTTATGAAGTTAATTGAAATGGCAAAATAGCATGAGTCCAGTAAGTCACGTTTAAAGACACTATCAACGATTCACCCGAAGTTGGCAGAAATAGCTTAAAAGTGAAGGGTAAGTCTGTATAATTCTTATAAGTTACTTTTTTCAACTGAAGAATTCCCAGAAAAGGAAGAAAATGGCAGTGTTCAAAGATATGAATCATCAATCAATTACGTGTTGTATAAGTGTCCGTATGGACAGTAATAACCGAATGTCCGATTTTGTCCTTATTAGGTTGCTTCTGGTCTTATCATTTGCAGGGTATGTTAGGGTACCTGTAATTTTTACAAACCGACAAAAATCTTATTTTTTATGTTTTTGATTTTCTGATTTAGCAAACCACTGATAGTGCCTTTAAATGTTTACCACATACACACAGACACACACACACATACTACCAAATTAATACCTATGTAATGCTTTGCTAGCAGCAGAAGACAAATAAATAATAAAAATAATCAGAGTTTTAAAGAAACTACCTTTAATTGGCCCATGTGACATTTGACCCTTTGCAATCAGATAGAATGAGTTGATTGTCAACAAGCCAGTCTGTCTGCCTGTCTGCATTGCAGGCACTCAAAACTGAACTGTTGGACCCAGAGGGTGTTTTGAATCAATCCCATGATGCATAGCAATGTGCCCATACTGTAATGTACCAAACACATGTCAGTACTTAGGGATAAAAAGTGTTTCAAAAGTTGAAGAACCACAAGACATTTCATAATCATGTAAAAAATTCCCTAAGTACTAATGCTTTGTGGGCTAAAATGAGCATTAAAGTCATGGTTTTATGTGTTAAGAATAGGATTTTTATGTGATCACATGACCCTATTGAGGTGAAATTTCCCAAAATTGGTGCATTGTGGGATTGACTCAAAACACCCTCTGTGTTGGACCCAAATCTCAACACAGCTCCATAAAAGGCAGTTAGGTGGTTGCCTTGCTGCCAATCAGAGGGACATGCCTATATACACTTTAAAGGTGCTGAACTTCTGATATCTTTGGGATCCCCCTAACTTAGCCAGAAGTGGTATCAGTTTTGATATGAGATGAAAGGCCATATTTTGCTCATTGTCATCCTGAAATTTCAGCTTTCAAATCCATTTCTTTCTCAATACAGACAAAAACTGGTTAAAGGGATTAGCAGCGATTTGCTAATACGAAACATCGAAAAAATCATCAAAATTCATATTTTTATATTTCTGTTACTTGCATGGATATGTGAACATAACCTGCAAGTGGTTGGCTTGAAATCTGTGTATTAAAGACAAGGCAGTACTATTTATCTGATTCTGTAATTTCTATATGTGCGTATCAAAATTCCGACTTGAGATCAAAAAAGCCTTTCCCGGTGAATATCACAGATTTTCAGCGTGATATTGTGCACCATGATCAATGCATTTTGACCTCAAACACAAACATTATTGATCTTTGTTTATTCTGTACTGGTGTAAAACACAATCAGCTGTTTAGTGCAGATTTTGAGACGCCGTCGCTGTATGTCTATTTGGGGGAGAAGGTATGACAAATTTCCTCAAATACTTAATTTTTTTCACTATTTGGTGGTTTGTTTCCACATTAAAGCAGTTATATGGAATTGTACACACTTATCCCTGATTTATATGCATTTCCACATTTTTTTGATTCTCTCGCATTATCGCTGCTAATCCCTTTAACTATCAACTCCTACCATAAAAACCACAAGTTTATTTCCCACAAAACTTGGGGGTGAGTGTATGCAAGGCCAGGTTCTCTTATCGAGATCACAGCACAATAGACAAAAAATCAGAACAAGCAATAATGATTCTGCTTAAGTTGGTCTTGAATGGAAGTCCCTTTTTTGTGGTCTAAACTTTTCACTAATTTTGTGTGCCTTTTTACTAATTTGTGTGGCCTTGTGCTTGTTTGACTTCACAAACACCTCTATGTTCCTTTTTTTAGTACAAAATGCATTTTGCGTCGTTACATTTTTACGTTGTTCTACTTGTGCGAACTTTTGCATAAAATATACTCTATTCCTCTCTACCCATCTTTGAAAGGCCTTTCTTTTGTGACTAGTCACTGTCACAGCATACACACACACTCACATGCAACACACACATGCACACAAGTGCACAGATGGTGTTCAATGCACAGATATAGTGCTCAATTCACAGGGGGCTTGTATGTATGAAGCTGGGTACACTAAAATTGGGGATCTGTTACACTCCAACTGTTTTTTTTTCAGTTAATTCCATTTAATCTTAAACTATTTGACTGTTCACAGAGGCAATATTTGGATGTTACTTATTGCTAGAAGCCTGTATCTTAAGATTAAACCATTTTTCAGCAATATTGGATTAGTATTATGCGAGTTACGGTACGAACAACCTTCAGCTAGGTAACGGGGGGTACGGCGGGGGGGGGGGGGAGCCGGCGGGGGGGGAGGCGGTTGGGGGAGCATAGGAATACACACAAAAACGGGTGAACAACGCGTCGACTATAAATTTAAATAGTAAAGAAGTAAACAATTGTGGGCTTCAAATTGCACCATACAATGTCCTAATGATAGATCTACCTCATGATACAAACTAAGGTTTGTTAATGTAATTAATTAGTACATTGATGGTAATTAGGTACAACTTTTGATCCTTTGGGCTGTTCGGTGTTCTGTGCTTAAAATATATCTCAAAAACGAGGTAGAAACTTGGAGTAACTTGATTTTAATATCCTTTAGTAATTCTCTTTCTGTTAAATCATCACATTGGTATCCCGTATTTATATAAAAGTGAATTAGCTAAGAGAGCAGTAATAGTTATTTCATGACCAACGTCACTTAACCAAAATTGATGGCATGTGGATGGGATACCTGTATGGAGTCACATGAGTTTGGAGACATTATGAGTCGTCAAGTCAAACAAGAAAGGTTGTATACATGTAGTTACAACTATAAATGCTGATTTAAATTTGGTTTTTATAGGTTAATAGAGACTGATTCATGAAAAATTACACTGGGACTGTTTAAGGTTCAAGACCTTGAAGACATGTGCTCAATAGCCGTCCGCTCCGGTGTATTTTTTGCATTTTCAGTATGAAGTTTTGTTAATGTCAACAGGTTTTTAAGTAGCTAGGGAATACAAATGTCCACTTAGTATAAGTAAGAGAAATGGCCCCTTGTACCCTGTTAAGTTACATATAGTTTGTCATCTTTGTCAAAAAGGGAAATACAGGGCGACTTTTTTAAATATTGCCTATTGACCTTTATAATACACGATTACCTGTATAATATACATGGATCACCATGTTATACTTACTTTTTGATCATAACTTTGACAGAAACCCATATCCTAGTTTTTCTCCTGACGAAATATAGGATGAGTACTTGAATAAAAGAAGTTAATCTTCAAAATGACTTTTCGTCACAAAAATAAGTGAATTTGACCACCCGTATGTTAAAAACAGAACAACATTAGTTATCTTCCTATTTATTATTTTTTGGAGGGCCTTTGTCCATGTCTTTTAAAATCCACATTGTTTGACCTGCACATTTGGAAAAATAAAATGACCCACGGTATATAAAGACATAAAATATGTAATTTTTTTATGTTACACCCTATAGGAATTTTGCCCATCCCCTGAGGATGGTTTTCGGCTTCTTTTGGCCAACTGGAACATCCTGTAGTATAGCTTCTAAAAATGATATACTTATATACAGGTCATCATGTAAGGAATAAAAGTTGTGTGAGTGAGTAATACATATTGGTGCATTTTTTGCTTCATTTTTGCAATGTGTAACATTTTTTGTTACCCAGTTTCATGACATATGGCCAAGGCCATCTGAACTGATTTGATTGACAGGGGCAATCATTATGGATACTTTATTATCCATATTATTAAATTGGTTTTATGATATATTTTTATTAACATGATAACACAATGGATTTACTTTCATTTTCCCTACCAGTGATTCTGACTTTTACCTGAATCTCCAAATAAGGAAACAATTTGTAAGTTCCATCATTATTATCACATACTGGAAGCACTCTCATATAAAGGGCACTGGCACATTTTTCAGAGAAAATATATAATTCCTTCAATTTGCTCGCTCAAATGTTAGCCTAGGCCATTGGAAGAATAGAGATGTAATTTTACATTTATAACCATACCCAAGCAGATAGGAAAATGAATAAGAGGATAAAGACATCAGGTAATTTCTAGGCAACATTTAAGTTGCCATAATAATCAAACAAGTGTCTTAATTACATGAATACCATAGACTCGTACTCTTGATATCAAAGCCACAAAAGGTCACAGAATGGTCAAAAAGGTGCATGCTGTGCGAATCGAAGCTCTGACATGTGTTTTTGGTGTTGTCCTTGGTGTAAGATATTCATGAGTTAGACTAGAGTAATGACTCTTTTATGGACAAAGCTGTACATCCTTGTAATCATTTGATCTTCTTTATGACGGCATTCAAGCTTAGTACTTAAGTTTTGGTGAAAATGTGGAAACTTAAAGGGAAAGATGTCCTTACTAAAATACCATTTTCTAGGGTGAAATTTGGTAGAACAATGAATCTGAATAAAAAAAGCATAATTTGTATTGTAACTTGAAAATTTTCCCATAGCATGTACAGGAATAGTTTCGGCTCCTTAAGTCCGTCTAAGAATTAGAGCCAAAATCGGCCGCAAATAAAAATAAGTCCTTCAAAACTTGGACTTCTAAGGTCTAACAAATATAACTCCACAGTTTGAAGGATATTTTTTTTTGCGAAGGCCTTATTTTTTCACACCCTCGAAAATGTTAGGGGTAGGTGTTTGGAACATATTATTTTACATTATTTTTTTTCAGTACATTAACTTATTTTCAAGTTTATATCATCTATTTAGCTATTGTTAAATACTGAACCAATAAAGACCACAAGATTAGCATCACCCAAGCTCTATATCCATTGAGAGTTATGGCTGTTTTTCAATCAAAAATGGTGCGAAAAATTGCAATTTTTTACCAAATCATGTCCTTGACTGCCGACTTTCTAACCCTGTACAAAAATAAAGAAATAAAATTGATCCCATTAATGATTTGATATTACAAATGGGTATCCCTTGCCACATGATTAGCATAAAGAATTCGTCATTACAAGGTGTTTTCATGTCAACACTCACAGGAAATTGCAAGTCAAAATTTTGTCACCCGAAAATGGCCATTTTTGGCTAAAATTGGCCAAAAAAATGAATTTTTCTCAAAATCAGTGAAAAATATGGGGTTTTAAGTGTCAAAATCTAAAAATATATGATATTTTACCCTTGAAACATTTAAGTAATCAAGAATTTTGACTGTTTTCACCCCTAAATATTTTTTTCACACCCGTGTCCGCTAAACGTAAGTCAAAGCTTGAACGCTGTCTTATATAAGATTTCATGCTAGGTTAATTTCATGATGTCTTACATCAAGGATGAACCGTGTTTTCTTGTGTTACACGCCATTTTCGCGTTGTCTGGTGAATTAATGTCACCGGCGACATTAATTATAAAATCAGTCTGTTTTCCCATAAGCGTGCTGATTTGGGAGCACACTATGTTTCAAATGTGCCAGTGTCTCTTTAATTGTGCAGCCAATACTTGTGCACCACCACTGGCAATCAAATGTCCATTGAAGTCTACAGTTTGTACAGTTGTAATGTAGCACCCCATTCTATCACAAGGCAGTACAAAATTAATTTGGTTAAATGTGTGACCAAATTTTTTTTAAAACATCCCCTAAACAAGTTTTACATTACCAGCAAAACAACCCCTACACAAGTTATGGTTCATTAAAAAAAATGATGTGCCCCCTTTGGACCTAATTTATAATTTATGAACAAAAATATCCTAAACAAGTTGACCAGTTTAAAAAAAAAAAGACCCCTGGTTGTAAAAGCAACACTTTTTACTTGTCTTTTGGTCACACATGTACAGTCCATTTCATGGGTGGTCCCCTGGGAGCCCATTGAGTACTGTACAAACTATTTCCCGGTTACCGTAAACAAAGCATATTTTAGTCTGTATCATTGGAACGGGAAAGAAATCAGTCAAAATACTTTGCAGTTGAGATGAGAAAAATACAAGCTTTTCAATTACCAAAATCTCAGGATGGTGGGAAAGGTGGGGGGGGGGAGTGAGGCTGAGGATTGGGTAGTGCCCCTTCAAGTTAACTTATAAACTATAGTTATGTAAAAGACATAATAAAATACCATGGTAACTATGATCAGATATATATTTTCTGTTTCTTTGTGATTTTGTCGCATAGCTTGCCTGAACATCTCAAGGACTCTCCTACAACTCGCCTAAAAATCTTGAGGAGAGTGATTTGCGGCTTGCCCAACATTTTTCAAAAGACAGTCCCTATGGTTTTTATTTTAATTAACATTTTTGCTATACACACACACAAACAGCCTGGTGGTTCTGAGGGGGATTTCCCGGTAGGTGCAACAATGCCCAGAACACAAGCAAACATTTCCCGGTCGCAGAGCAAAAGAATCCGAAAAGGGGGCTGATTTAACATGTATGTCCGTGTTTTATTTCCCGATTTCACCTCAAAAATGTTTTCAGAGGGGGCACTCTGCCCCCACCTGGCTACGCCACTGACAAGTACACACACACAACACACACAGTGCTCATTTCATATAGCACGTTTACACTTGAGAAAAGCCAAATTGAATTTGACATTATTTTTGAATTACAACTGAGGATTAGCTTAAATTAATTATTAGGTGTTTACACTCAAAGTGCATTTCTGAATTCATTTTCAGAAAATAATTACGTCTATATGCGCTCTCATTTATCGGGAAGTTTGACTTCCGGTTCAACAAAGATTTTGCGCGACCTTCAACATGTCGGCCCATGATAATGCTCGAACTCCTGGACCGACGGTAAATTTGGGTTGCTCTCGGCGGCCGTGATTTTAGCTTTTCTGTGAATCAGCCTAACTATTATGAAACTAATTAAAACTAGAGAGAAACCGAAGAGAGAAACACTCCAGAGACGACGTCAAAGTCCGATTCTTTGATGACCAATCTACAGTCATGCGCAGTTTGTTAGAACACATTGCATTGCTTAATGATAAGTCGGAAATGTGCAGAGGCGGGTTACTTGTTACAACCAGCAACTGAATCGATTCGTGTTCGTTGATACTGTGCAACAAATTCGAATTTAATGATACTTATTCGACTTCACTCAAAGTAAATGTGCTCAACCTCAACTTTTTGAAGTCGTATCGATTATGACTGCGTGTGTTTTACACTTCGGGAAAGTGAAATCGATGACGCCTCCATCGAACATCACTTCGACTTTTGGCCCAGTGGTAAAGGGGCATAGTTTTGTATCTGACTGGATCGCTAATGCTCCCTCAATTTCCCATTAAGTTTTGCACAAATAATACTGCTCTATGATATCATTAAGAGTGGCATGTTAACAGCGATGGACTTCCCTTTATATCTCTCCATTATTCCTCTGACTTTACTGAAAATCCCAAATACGAACAATTCCAAGTTGTTAAGTCCATCCTCCCTGGTGTCGCGAACCGGAAGCTCCTCCTTATTGTGCAGCAAAACTTGCCGCACCACCACTGCAATCCAAAACTTTCCACGGGAAGAGTCACAGTTTTGTATAGTTTCAATGTAGCAACCCATTCTAGCACTGCAGTCCAATTATTTTACATCGGCGTTGCTCAGCTAGCGCCTAATCAATAAAATGGACCTTCCTTTCATTGTAAACCATTTATTCTTACATTTATTTTTGTCCCTCCGTATCTGCGATACTGCAAATAATATGTGCCATCTCCGTTGTCGCGCACTAAAAGTTTGTCCGTATCTTGCGTAGCCTCCACTTGGGCGACCTTTTGTAAGCTAATGTCATTAGAGTCCGACTACTGTTGTACAGTAGCACTGAATTCCCATCTCTATCATTGGCTTCCCCCATTTCAATTGCAACAACGATTTGGGTCAACGATGCAAGCGGTTGGGGTTTGAATATATGAAACAGTAGTATTGCCCCAGTATTGATAATATCAATATCATAATGGCCTGATTTAAAAAGTCCGCAACACCCTGTACAGTGTACTCTTATCTCCGGCGGTCTTCCTTTTTTATCTTGTTGTTTTGTGGCTATCGTTTTGCCATCTCAGGTATTCGAGAATCGTGATATCTGGAAAGAACATTCGTGCACGCACACATTTCTGGCACAAAAAAAGAGCCACAATTATGACAACAGCTCCAAGCGTTGGCTGTTACCGTCATTGTCGCAACTGGGCAGAAAGCAATGTTGTTGAAGCCGTCTTTTATATCTTTTGTAAGTTTTTCAACATAAAGTTATTTGGTAGGCTGTCGATGGTTCGGCTTCTTTGTAAAGTCACTAGCTCACAAAATAAGGCATCCTGAACGTAATTTGCCCATTAGCGTGCCTTTGCAGACATGATTTGCAAAACGAGTGCAATCCAGGGCAAACTTTAGCTGGTGTCTTCGTCGTCATACAGTTCGGCACAATAGGGGCATTCAACGACCTCTAGGAATTGGTTCCTTCAAATTGCAAGGGTAATGGTGGTGAAGCCATTAAGAGTGTCCGGATTATACAATGAATACAATGAAATGATGATGCAGTAAAAGTTGGTGTTGTTTCAATTACAGTCCACTAGCATAAGTTTACCTGGTATGGTGTGAGTGAGTTGACCAGAATCAACACACCTTGAAACATGTCAGAATACCATCCTCAAAACCATACACAAAGCATATAGGATATACCGCATGTATTCAATGGGATGCATCACCATTCCCATTCATTTGTTTTCCTCCTCGCTACTGCATTTTTATCAAATATATTTGCACTGACTCCAGGGGTACTCAAATTATCCATGAAGTCACACTCTCCCAAAAAATGCATCAACTGGGTCACATGGTTTCCATTTTTAATCAAATGGCACTTCCTATGTGGGATGCATTTAATACACGCAGAAGTATTAGAGTAGGTCGGCCGGCACATATCCGATTTTTTTCAGAAACCATAACAAACTTGGTATCGTTGGAAAGAGAATTGAAAAAGAAAGCCAAAATGCTTAAATGAACTTAACCTGAAGTAAAGGGAAGTATGATTTTTTTAAATTTTTTGGTGTTATCTTTTTTCTGTCATTTTTTGCTTATTTTTGTCATTTTTGCTTTATTTTCGATGTACATAGTGTTTTAATTTATGTTAAATTCTAACAAGCTTTGGTATCAATGGAAAGAGTCTTGAAAGAGGAATTCCAACAATGTTTTTTTAAATCAACCTTTATACACCTCAAAATATAAGCAGTATGACTTTTTTATATGTGCCTTTTTAATGCTCTCTTTTGCCTTCAGTTTTTTTGTGTACAATATAATTACAATAACCTTAAGAAACTTGGTGACAATGGAAAACCATGCAAAAATCAAGTACTTTTATGATCCAGATTTATTATTTATGACAGTGCAGTCGTTACGTCAATAATATTTTGATTTAAGAGGGGTCATTAATACATGGGGTTGGGGGGAATTGAGGGGATGCAACATTTTATTAGGCTAACAAGAGGGGAACATGAAGCTTTTAATCAGGAGAGAGGGGATTAACAGGAACCCTTTCTAAGGCGAAAAAATCTCTACAAATGAGGGAATGTGAATTTTGTGCCAAAATAAGAAAGTCAGCCCCCCCTCCCCTCCCCCAGTGTAAATAATTAAAAAATAAGAAAGGTGAAAAGATAAAAGAATACACATATCTTCCAGTTACAAAATATGTTTCCCGAAATAAAGCCTTGCAGATAAAGAAAGCCTCAAATTATGTAATAAATACAAGAAAATGGAATTCCCAATTTCCTCATACAGTACTGAATATGATGGAAGATCCCAGGGCCTGAGCCAAGGCCCATGCCTCCATGCCCACCCCCCCACAATGAAATACACAAACAGCCATCCCTAACCATTTGATTCTGAATGAAAGCTTGGAAAAATAATATTTGAATTTATTTTGGTTAATTTGGTGTTTGGAAGCTTTTAAATAGTGTTCCGCATTATGTGCACAATGTCCAAATTTCATGTACAAGTTTATTATCGCCGACTCAAAACACCATGCATCACGGAATCTAGGCTAAAGCTGGTGTGGGGGAAACCCCTATCGCTACCTATCGCGAGCTCTGTTTCAGTGAACAGTAGGTGGAACTATGCAGAAAAGTCTCTAGTTTAACCACATATCGGTTTTGTATAGGTTTTCTTTACTGCAGTTTAATACAGGTCTTCTACATTTTAAAACCAAAACTCCCCCCAAAACAAGGAAAATTCACCCCGATTTTGATGCACTTTTGTCGCTATTCACGGTCAAAGACTTTGGTAAGTAGAGTATCGCAAACCAATGTTGTCAAAAAGCTTAGCCTGCGCACATTCCAAGCATATGACGTTGCTGATATGGTCATCCGGAAGGGAAATAAGAAGCTGTAAAGATGCGGGGGTAGGCGACCTCGAGCTGGCCTCCAGCAAAGATGGCGGCGCCCATAACGGGAATACGCAGAACACGAAGAGTCAGGCTCTATTTAACGATTTTAATTTAATTTCCACACATTTTTCACAGAAAAAAAACTTACTATTTAAAATATTATGGCTTTCATCTACCGAGGGAATTTTGCTTTTCATATGGGGGCCGGGAACAAATGTAAAGTAAGTAACTTGCCCACCTAGTTCGTGTAGTACAGATGGAAATCGGCTGATCAGCGTTCCGCCGGCCACCTAATTATAGCAACCCTTGTGAGGGAAGCCACCACCAAATAATGCTCCCATTAAAACACATTAAATATGACTTAAAACAAGTTCAAATTTAAACCTACATGACACCAATCTGATGTTTTGAAGATATTGCCTTATCAAAAAAGAGCGAGATTTTGAAAAATCATGGTATCTTGATACCGATACAGGACTAGAATTTGAGATACAGGCATGTGAAAAGAGCCACCGAGTGTTATCAGGGTTATGTTTTACTGGAACTACCCACCATTACACAAAATGCAGAGTGATTAAGTGGTGTGCTCTTGTGAACTTGACAACCATAAACCCCATTAGCAGGGCAGAGTGCAGGCAGTACTAAATTATCTGCCATACTATAGATAAACTCTAAACCGAGAGCTGCTTTACTGGGTTATGGGATAAACTTGGTTTTAACCTGGATGGCAGACTGCCAAAGAGAAGAGGACCTACCTAGCCTTTCTTTTGGTAATGAATCCTGGAATATAGGGTGTATTGTAATTCAGAGCAAACAGCAAATTTTTAGTGTTTTAATATGGGAAATCGGGCTAAATCGGAATAAACCATACTCTTACAGCTTTTTTCACACAACTTTTTGGACTTGGCTTGGCAAGCAATTTCCTACAAAATTTATGTAATTATTAGATGTTTAGAATCTGTAAAAATGAGCGAATTCATGATGTGGAATGTTTAGGATAATACTTTAATACCAGGGCAGTTCTAAAACCAACCATCCAAAATTTTAACATGATTTTTAAAATTGGTTTAAAATCTCCTAAATTTTAAGAATTCTGATGTCACCTAAATCAAATATTGTCCCATCTGGGTTCGTTTGGCAGCCATCTTGAATTTAGAGGGATTAACCGTACAAAGTGGTTCATTTTAGTTGAAAAGTATCTCAAATGATTCGTCTCATCAAAATAAATCAGAAAATATTAGTTTTAAAAATATGGGTAAAATGTGATAAAGGTCATTGAACTTTGATTGGTCATTGTACAAGGCCAAATTTTCAAAATGCTTCAATCTTGACAAAATTGGTGTCAATTGTTGGTATGAGCATTAGCAATCTGCGAAATGTACAGTTTCCATGATTTCAGATCTTTCGTTTTGGTTATTGTTTAAGGAAAGAGAGTATATAGTCAATATTCCCATACAAAACAATGCAAAATTTTACAAGAGGGTACACCAAATTTACCACCTAACTAAACATCCAGATGTTGCAAACTATACTTTTCTGGATTGCTCAAGCTCATACCAATTTTGATAAGATCCATGCAATCCAAAAGTTTGGCCCCTGTGTAACTGACCAATCAAAAGTTTATTCAATGACCTTTATACATTTTCACCCATATCTCTGTAACTGAACATTAGAAATATGCCGAAGTATATATTTTCTGATTCCTTATGATAAGACGAATCATTTGAGATACTTTTCATCTAAATCAAACACTTTATATGACTGATCTGTTTTAATCTAAGGTGGCTACAAACGGACCCCTTGGGACAATATTTGATTTGGCAACATCAAAATTCTTGCAGGAGATGTCGTAAAGATTATAAAAATAGTTAGCGAATTTAGTTTTAAGGGGGGTGCATGGAACCCATGTAATCTGCTCGAAAAAAGGTAAAAATTTTGGTAAAAGGCGTCCACTTCTGAAAATCCCCCCCCCCCCAGCAATTTTGGGTAACGTCCCCCTTGACAAAAAAATCACCTCCCCTAAAAAAATCTTTGTTAAGGTGTGTAGTGCAGAGTGAAGCTTTGATCATATGTACAGTAAGTTTTTGTTTTTGTTTTAAAGCGTACCCATTTTGCCATCTATATAGGTCTTATGTCAGCATTTACAGGTGTGATTTCATGGTGGTCAGTGTATCAGTTGAAGCCCAATGAAAGGAATTTCAGGCATTCGATCTGCTCTGAAGAAATTTGCAATTCAGTATTACATCCGTACCCAACAAAATACAACACAGTGGCCTGTAATGGGCACTGCGATGCAAACGTTTGCTCATCTAATGGGTTTTCCCCGAATGCCACTTTAAAAAAAGGCAATTTAACTCATGATCAATAGTACATCATGAATGAAAACATCCATTAATGTAACCAAATTGGTTGAAAATATTGCTATTTATTACTTGAAAGTGATGGACTTATGGAAAAGTTTTTTTGACACCAATTACATATTGACTGCAAATTGAAATACTACATTGCCTACTTAATGCACAGCAATACGTGCCCTATGTAAAGACCACTGGCGAGCTGAAGTTTTACGACCTGTGACCTACATTTGGCCACGTCACTGATCAAGATCACATGCCGTCAAGAAGAAAGATTGACAATGCGTCACCACAATCAGGATTTTATTTTTCATGCAATGGTTTCTTGTTTACCTGCTTTTTCGTGATACTCATATTAAATATTTTAATGAACACTACACTCCTTCCAATGGAAAATTCCTGTTCACTCATAGTGGCGACCAGACCCTCTTTTTCTTGGGGAAAGTGAATTTTTTTCTGGTGGAAAAGGAAATTCTGGTGGGGGGGGGCACAAAAAATAAAAAAAAATGGGGGGGCACAGCCCCCCTACCCACCAACCCCCCGTGGCACTGCCACTAACTACACGATTGTTTATGTCAGTTTTTGTTAATTTGTTAATAATTGTATGGTTTATCTTTACGTTCAATTTGTGTCGCTAACTGGTGGGATCTATGATCGGTTATTATGTGCCTGATGGCATTTGGGATGAAAACAAGTGTTTAAGTAAATGTTTTTTTGGTAATAACACATTATTCCTTAGAAATTACATAGAACAGGTCGAATTAACATAGTAACTACTTGCCTGCGGAGCATGTGTCATACATGATCCCGCTCCCGGGTGCAGATCCAGGGCACAATCCAAAACACAACTCCGTGGGTCCAGGGAGCCCCTTTTAAGGCCCTGGTTCAGGGGCGGATCCGCTTTGAAAAACAACCAAATACCGGGGGGGGCTGAAGCAAAACTTGTCCAAAATGGGCTGATTTTGCAAGATTTTGCATAATTAACGGGAGGCGCGCCGCCCCCCCCCTAGATCCTCCCTGCTGGTCCAGGGGCAGAGCTCCAATGGGGTCTATAGAGCAAATTACCGGAGGGCTCGCCCCCCTCCCTAATCCGCACCTGCTGTCCAGGGGCAGAGCTCCAAGTGGGTCTATAGAGTGTTTTTTTTGGGGGTGAGAGGGCTTTGGCCTTATTTTCAATGCCTTCTCTTTCTTTTCGGTGGCGTTTTTTATTTTTTTTTTTTTAATATTTAATTAGCATACTTTTTTTTAACGTTTTAAATTATTTTTGTTCTTAAACTATCACCATGTGTTTTTGGGTACCCACCCACTCAAAAACCCCCCTCAGAATGAGTTCCCGGTACATCCATAGCTGTTAGTCACAGCCCTAGTGCTAAGGGTGGTCTTTTAAGCCTGCATCATCCAGCAATGCAAGGTTTATTCAGAATTGTAAGGCTCATGATTAGGGACCCTTATTGGCCGCAGGAGTGAAAAGTCCCCTTTTTACTTTGATGTATTTTTGGTAGAAATGAGTTGTGATCGCTCTATGAGACAACATGTATGGTATTAGTGCCCCCAGTTGGAAACATCACTCCTATTATTTACCTACTCAGATAATAACATCATGCCAGATTTGCTTATCATTTATTTACCACTATGACCACTGGGGGTATTTTTGATCACACAAGTAGACATTTGAGCTTTTGTTGATCTGTGTAAAATTTCCTCCTCATGCTTGCTCTTTCAAACCATTGCAACTTTCTTGACTCACACACTACTTTGATACGCTTGCTCTTCAAACCAGTGCAACTTCATGACTCACACTACTTTGATAATGCTTGCATTTTCCAACCATTGCAACTCTTGACTCGCACTACTTTTGAATCTGCTTGCATCTTCAAAGCAGTGCACGCTCTTTACTCACACACTTGAATATGCTTGCATTTTCAAACCCGTGCAACTCCGTGACTCGCACTACTTTGAATATGCCTTGCATCTTCAAACCAGTGCAACTCTCTTGACTCTCCCCCGCACTACTTTGAATATGCTTGCATCTTCAAAGCAGTGCAACCTCTGGATTCACACTACCTTTGAATATGCTTGCTCTTCAAACCACTGCAACTCTTTCATGACTCCACTACTTTGAATAGCTTGCATCGTCCACATTGCAACTCTCTTGAATATGCTTGCATCTTCAAACATTGCGACTCTCATTGACCACACTATTTGAATATGCTTTCCTTTCAAACCAGTGAACTCTTGACTCGCACTACTTTGAATAATAAGCTTGGATCTCAACCATGCAACTCTTTCATGGCTCCACTACTTGAATATCTTGCATTTTCAAACCATTGCAACTCTTGACCTCGCACTACTTTGCAAAGCTTCATTTTCAAACCATGCAACTCTGACTCGCACTACTTTGAATAGCTTGCATCTTCAAAGCAGTGCAACTCTCTGGAATCACACTACTTGGAGATGCTTGCATCTTCAATCATTGCAACTCTCTTGACTCCACACTACTTTGATATGATTGCATCTTCAAAACCATTGTCAACTTTTTCTTGACTCACACTACTTGACTTGCTGCAAATCTTCAAATCATTGCCAACCTTTCTTTTACTCACACACTATGATACGGCTTGGCCCATCTTCAAACCAGTGCAACTTTCTTATCACACTACTTGAATACGATTGCATCTTCAAACCAGTGAAACTTTCTTGACTCACACTACTTTGAATACGGCTTGCATCTTCCAAACTCATTGGGGGGCAACTTTCTTGACTCACAACTACTTTTGAATATGCCTGCATCTTCAAATCATTGGCAATTCGTGACTCACACACTTTGAATCGCTTACATATTCAAACCAGTTCGCAAACTTTCTTGATCACCGACTTTGAATACGTTGCATTCAAACCAGTGCAACTTTCTACTCACACCTACTTTGAATATGCTTGATCTTCAACCCATTCAACTCTCTGACCACACTACTTTGAATCTGCTGCAATAGTCAACCATTGCCCACTTTGAATATGCTGCATCTCCAAACCAGTGCAACTTCTTGAATCGCACTACTTGAATATGCTTGCTTCTTCAAACCAGGGCAACTCTCTGACTGCACTACTTTGATATGCTTGCATCTTCAACCATTGCAACTTCTGAATCCCACACTATTGTAATATTACTTCCATCTTCAAACATTGCAAACTCTATTGAATCTGCTTTAATTTCCAAAAACATTTGTATCCATAAGATATATATAGGATAATCAGATCTGGGAACTAGTTTGGCATGAAGGAAAAACCATCGGACTAGCTCGAAACCAAATAAGCTTGTACTTATTAAACTTCAGGTTCATAAGAATCACTGTACAATTTATTTGGTTCCCCTATACATTACCTGTGCAATTCCACCATTTATTCTTTTATTAAAATGTTCAAACAGGAAATGCAATTTTTTCCTAGGGAGGGGGGGGAAAGGGGCTGTTATTTTTCTTGTTAATTCTCAAACCTTGAACTTCACATAAAGAACACCAACCCACTTCTGTACTGATTTTGATCATATCACTAGGTTAACAATCCAGTCAAATTTTGTCACAGGAGCACTCTAAAGGGAGATTTAATACAGAAAATTTAGTAATTTACCTAAGCAAAGACTATTATTGTGTTCACATCAATAGTAGATAGGATCATAAGTTAGCAAATGTGATCAAATAAATCTGACCTCTAATATTCATTTATATTGCTAGAATTGTTCCAAAGTCCCTGTTGCTCGGAAAACAGTGCTGATCATGAATCAATGACTGAGGTCTATCAATGATCAATGACTGAGAACGATCTATCAATTCACAAAGTAAAGGAATGGTTACTAGGAAAGACAAGGCCAAGTCCATGTACTTACTAAAAAATGAGGCACTGATGTACCAGTGGATATGACGTGCCGACATCAATGAGCCAACAGGTTGTGGGATATAAAATGACCCGACTCTGCTGAACACAATGTTGTATTCTCTTGGCAAAACACTTTAACCTCACTTGCTTCGTCGACCCAATCGCTCTTCGGGTAGCTGTTAGGGAAGGGAATAGTGTACAATCTAATGTCTGTCTATAAGATTGTGCGCTTTGGCACAGCTGCCGACCTAGATGAAACGCAGAAATGAATTGTGGCGATACTCCTGACGGAGCGTAATAATAATACGGCAACACGCGCTGTACTTGATGAATGGCGCTATATAAAAGCCAATATATTATTATTATAATATTATAATCCTGCTTCCTGCTGGCTACGTACTTGAACATCCAATCATAATGGAAACATAATTAATATTCCACGCATATGGCCTATCAGTGTACCAATACTCATCTGTTACCAAAAAACATAAGACCCCTAGTCTCAATGTATAAGGCATACCCAGTAATAAACATGATCCCTCCTTAAAGGCCCCGACTCAGATTTCCCAGGGAGGGTGCCCTCAATTTTCACACAAATTGTGTATTTTTTGCATAATCATTGCTGCCAGAGTGATAATCCACTACTGTGTGAAATACTAAGGAGGAAGAATATAGGGGCCTTATTTAAGGAGTTCGTTTAACCTCACACTACAGAAAGGTTTGACACCTTGGTAGTTAGTATAGGACCTCTAAGTCACTGGTAGGTAGTAGTACTCTCAAATTGTGGTAAGCACTTATTTCAATAGGGGCCAATTTAATTTTACACAGGGGTCGAACTTTAAAAATGCCCCAATCACTGTTAGAATTGATGCCATATTGTCCATCTATTCAAGAGTACCAAAAAAAATGATATGTTTTGTACCACCTACGCCCATTGGTTTTGGAGTTACAGGTAAATGGCTAAAATGGTAAAAAAAGGTCCTTCTCTATTTGTACAGGGGTCCCATTAAAAGTTTAATCGTGATTATATTTTAAATCACTTGCCAGTTATTGCCTGAGTAAAGGGAACTCCAAAAGGTTATAGTTGTATTATGTTAAATGCGTACTTACGGACATAAGGGTCAATATGTCAAGCAATTAGGAATGTTGACGATACTAGGACCTTTTTGTCCTAACTGGTAACTATGACTTGGGGGCAGATGGTACAAACTATTAACCTATAGGTTGTGACTCATCTAAAGCCAGATGAACAACTTCTACAAAAACTCTATCATTTTCACAAAATGGAGCAACTTCCCAGATTTAGATGACCACCGTACAAATAGAAATTGACCGTTTTTTTTTTTTAATTTTTTAGGTTTTTTCTTTTTTTAAATTTAATAAAATAGTACAAAACTTATACATTTTTGGAATCCTTATGACTAAACGTACAATATGGCATACATTTCCAACATGATTGGAGCCTTTTAAAAGTTTGCGACCCCTGTGTGAACTTAAATAGGCCCCTATTGAAAAAGATGACACAAACCACAATTTGAGGTACTACCTACCTAGCGGACTGATATAGAATGGGTCCATACTCACTACCACAGTGTCAAACCTTATAATCTGTAGCATGAGGGGTCAAACGATTTTGCCTGGGGCCAGATAGCTCCTCCACAATAACCTAAGACTCAAAATCGAAGTCCTTCATATAGAAAATCACAACTTTGTTTAAAAATGGATCCAAGGAATTTTGTTTATACACGGTATCCTATGGCCCTGTTAGACTGTAACATAAATGTGTATTGCATGAAACAAAAATCCGATTCATCCTAACTTTGGATCAAGTCATAATCTTATGCTGTGTATCTTAGTTCTAGGTTGACTATCACAATTAATACACAAAAAAATATATTTCAAAATCTCTGAGTCGCCTTTAAAAACAAGCTACACAAAAACCTTAATTAGCATGACACACAAAAGATGACCTTCAAGTGAGCTTCTGAATGACCTTTAGACCTCATCTGTTACCTCACATAAGACCCCTTGACTCAATGTATAAGCAAGCCAAGTATGAACTGATGATCCATGACTGAACCCCAAATGCTGACACAACATTATTCACTAAAGTGTAACAAACCAAAAGTTTGACACACCACAAGAACACGACGCACACACGAGATGATACAACCGTTTTTGCCACACCGTGCCTTTACACCACCCGAACAAACAATTGAGCTAAACATTTTTACAGTCCATATGCCATGCCTAAGAAAAGGCGTAACGCACTGAGAGAAGTGCAACAATTTTCCCTCCGTACCATTAAAAACCTTTATTTCCAGTACACATGCCAAAAATATTTTAAAGGTAGCGTTGTGCTGTTTATTGTTTGAAAAATCTAATTGTGGAAGAGACCTGGCCTTGACATACGGCCCCATCAAAGTACCGTGGGAACAACTGCAGTATTTGATGGATAGAAGCCAATTAAAATGCATATTGCAAAGACCCTATATCAATACTTAAATGATCTAAATATTGATGATTGAAACCATTAAAAAACGGCAGTTTTTTGTTTTATATCTTGAGACGGAAATGGATTTGAGGGTCTCAAATTAAATAGGACCAGAACAAGAGCTGGCAAAATCCAGGCCTTTTGCTTGACTGATAACAAAATCGATAACTACTTCTGTGGTAAAAATTCTAGGGGGGGTCCCAAAGATGATTGATAATTGTCAATTAAATCATTTTCCTTTCTCTTTCTTCTTGAAAAATGCTTTACCTGCAATTCCACTACAGTGGGAACTCACTCTGTAATGACACACAAAGTAACAAACACTTACCGAGACCTGCACATATTGAAAAATATGCCGCCCAAAGCAGATTTTTATACAAAATCTATAAATGTTTGTTTATTTTTTTTTTGCATGGTATGTCAATCTTTAGCTACATTAACTCGACCTGATAAATGATATAACGATCAAATCACATCCTTATGGGTTACACAGAATAAACGTTAATAATATAATGGCGCTGGCGACATTAAGCACTGATCATTGATATCCCCACCCGAGGAGGCGTCTAAAATTTGACTATTGCAGAACTGCTTAAAATGAAGGCCGATAATCTGTAGAAGTCCAGAAGTTAGTTTTTCGCCACACTAAATACTTGGCAAAAAGGTACGAAACAGAAGGCGTGTTCAGACGAGATATGAATACCCCATTCAAGTATGTGTTGAAGTCAAAGTTCTGTGCAACGTTATACGACCGAAATAACAATTGGTCCTAATTAAGATAGCTTCAGATCTTACCACTTGCCAGGTATGTTACAGGTGCAACGAGAGATTTCACATATCAGGTGCCCTAAAAAAATGAAAAGTCACTGATTTTTGTCCTGAAAAGTAAGGCTTATTATAATCCATCAAAAATATCCCCATCCTGAAAGAATTCAGATTGAGAAAATGTTCTTTTGGTACAAAAATTGTGAATTTCTAATTTTGTATAGGATCAAATACGAAAATCACCTGTTTTCTAGTTTGAAAAGTAAATAAAAATCACTCTTTTTTTCCCTCTCCTTTTTATAAGACAATTTCTGTAGCCAAATGCAATGTAAGAAAACTATTGAGTGTCTCACTACTATATGAAATTACTATTATGGCACATATTTGGTGTCTCAAAATCTCATTTGCCCTTTAAATACCAACACTGTTTACAGACATAAGAACATAAATCTGATTATATTGATGAAAAAATATTGTTTTTTTTTTTATTTTACGATTTTCAATGAGTTAAGCAAATCAACTGATAGTGATGTCTTTACTCACTGAGGACGGAAAATAAGCTTTAACAAGAGCCAAAGGAAACCTGTATGCATGTTTCCCACGGCGACAAACCCGTGTTTGAGACCGGATCGTGGACCTTTGGTGGATTTTAATTCAATGAGCACAAGTCTTTCATGTTCATGTAATTACACATTTGCATTGATTCAGAAGTTATGAAAAACTAAAAGTTAGCCTCAAAATACTTCGAGAACGGAATCTTTTAAAAAACCTTTTTCCCCCCCCTTTATTAACGTCCATATCTGTTTTTGATATGTATTTTTACACATGTGTGCGAAACTGTATCATCTTTTTCTTCCCAATGTCACCCGACTATCATTGAGAGTCACGAATTCTGACAAGAATTTCATATTATGTGAAAAGGTGGCCAGTGCCGCAAGCTTTAAAGCCACATCAAAGACGATTCTTTTGAAATGATACACAAAAATCGTGCCCTCTATTTTCACCAAAAACATAATTTTTTTGCACTGTTGTATTTGAATGTTGGTAGTAAAGACCACCTAGCAAGGATGCGGCTAACTGCTTAACATGCCGTATTGGCAAGAATCCCCATTTAAATTAATGCAATGTTTTCTAATGTGTCGGATCCGACTTTTCTATAAGTAACACAAGCAGGTCGAAATGGGCATCCCAAGAACTGCCTTTAAAATGCTTTAGTGTCAGTTTTGCCCACACAGAACATAATATAATGGTTGATATGACCATAACACTAGCAATATAGAGACAAAATGATGGGACTTTGGGGAATTTAGAAAAAATTACTCCTGATAGTGGCTTTAAGCTCACTTACTTCATTCAAGATCTTAGTGCTTTGTGTGATAAGAGAAGGGCTCAATCAACAATATTAATCTCCCGGAAAGTACTCACCTTGCTGGCGAACTCCAAGATTATTCCTTCTTAAGTGCAGATGTTATACCAACTCTCAGCCAAAAAAAATCGAATATTACATAACTATCCCCTTGGCAATGTAAACACCGCCAGTATAGAATTAACTTTTCTCCTCAAGCTTGGACGCTTTCTGCCATGTCTCAGAGGTTTTATATATATTATGTTACATCCTGTCCAAATAATAGGACAATTATCTCTTAATTCTGTAATATCATCTGTCAGTGGCATAGCATCAACCGGTCTGGAGTGGGCCAGGGGGAAAGCTGCCCCTGCAAACAACAAAAAAAATGGGAAATCGGGAGAAAAAAACTGGGAAGACAAATGGAGAGGAAGATCACAAGAAGAAAAAGAGTCAGACATAGCCGAAAGAAGGTTTACAAAGGAGAGGGAAAAGACAGGAAAGAGCAAAAGGTAAGAGAACAAATCAATGAGGGAAGAGAAGAGAAAAGGGAATGGAGAAGGTTTTGCCCTGGCACCCCCCCCCCCTTCAGAATTGTGAACCGCTGGAACAAAATCATGGGTTAATATTGTCACTGACTTAAAAATCGGGAAAACTTCTTTAGTCTTACCCCCCAAATACACACACATTACACAGCACTGCACGGCGCTCATTTCATAGATGGCGTCTGAACCCGTAATACTGCGATGACAATAATTTTTTAGTGCTTTATCCATTACTTTTTGCCACAAGTAATTTGGTTATATATGATCAATTGGTGGCCTGTTTTTAACATGGAAGTGCCTTCCTCTTCATTTCTCTATTATTTATTCTGACATTATAATACTGAATTGTCAACTATAGAACCATACTAAAGTTTGTCAGTGCCTCATTATGTTCATATACTGTACAGCATCTCTGTGAACTGTGGGCTATACTTGGCGCCCACCACTGGTAATCAACGGTCCATAAATTCTACAGTTTCTATTAGTTGCAATGTGCACCCACCATTCTTAGCACTATGTTCCAAATTTAATTTTACAATGGAGGTGTGGGTCCTTGGGGGCCAAATCATAAAATGGACTTCCTTTAAACTGGTAAAAACATTCATTACAAGGCGGGCCATTCAGGCGCCTGTCTTTTCTGATCCTTCTCTTCTTCTTCTACACTTTCTCTTTCTATCGTATCACAACATCAACTTACAACAGCTATCTAGCTCAAAGTCACTGTTCTGTGACGTATTTTGACACTAAGACTTATACCATGACGCTGACCTTTCCCATATTATGTACATAATGACATTGAACCCTGTCATGATCTGACCTTAGGACCTGGCACAGAGCCGTCAATATGTAATTTTTTTGTTAACAAATTATCTTCTTCTACCGCATTACGCCATCTCAACCAAACTGGTTCAGAAGACCACTGACACTTGCTTCATATAGGTGTTCAGGGATGAAAGAGTCAAAGGTCATTAATGGGTCACATTTCCGTTGAAAGCCAAAAACATTGTGAAAATATTCAAAAAAAATCGCTGTCCTACAAATTACGTAGCAGAATGCGTCATTGAGGGCACATATGACATATGTATACTAGCCATGGTCTTCGGGTTGTCCACAATTTCAGGATCAGGTCATTAAGGGGTCACTTCCGTCAAAACCCCAAAAATATTCCAAAATTTTAATTAAATTTGAGCAAAATTCATATCCTCAAAATCCCACAACAATGTACAGTGACCTAACTTGAGGTATGCATTCATGTTAACATGGTGTTCAAGGTACTTTTTATTTTGGAGTCAAGGTACACTTTAAGGTCATTTCCGGTTGTTAAGTCAATAATTTTTAAGATGTTTATCCTCCAGACTAACCGTAGTATAATCTTTTTTATTTGCAATGGAACCATGGCATTTTCTGGTTGTGTATACGAGGAATTTTTTTTATACCCGGATCAAAGGTTCAATTAAAGGGGTCAAAGGTCAATTTTTGCCAAAAAAAATGTCTAAAAATACCAAATTGGATTTATGCTCAGCCTATAAGGACCAATACAAGCCCGTTATCACTAACATGATGTAAATTATATATAAAAGGTCATTTGATAGTCTCGCACACCCCAACAGGTCAAAGTTCAAGTGCACAGGCCAAAATTTACAAACAAGCTCCGATGAACTGACACTGTTGACAGGAATAATCCTCGGTAATGTAAATCAAAAATTACAGTTTACACCTTTGTGAAAACCCTGGTCACGTATAGAGGTACAAAGGTCACAGTGCGTCAAATATGTAATTTTTTGTTACAAATTATCGTTCTTCTACAGCATTAACGGACGATATCAACCCCACTGGTCAAGAGAACCACTGACCCTTGCTTCTATAGGGTGTTCAGGATAATGATCACGGCATCATTAAAGGGTCATTTCCGTTTGAAAAGAGCCAAAATTGTGGAAAATATTCAAAATTTGCTGCCTTAAATTTACGTAGCAGAAGTGGACGGCATTATAGCACATGTATTGTTACTAGCCACAGTCTTCGGGTTGTCCACCTTCAGGATCAAAGGTTCATTAATTAAGGGTCACATCCTGTCAAAACCCAAAATATTCCAGAAAAAAAATTTAAATTTTGTGTTTACTCAAAACCCAAGAAACATAGTACGTGACCTAACTTGCAGATATGCAAGTAATGTTACCCGGGTGCATGTAAGGTATTTTTATTTTTGAGGTCAAAGGTCAAAAAAACCTTTCAAAAACTTTCAAAAATTAAATAAAAAATTTCAAGAATTTTATCTCCAACTAAGCAGAGTAGAAATTTTTTATTGCTTGGAACAATGCATTTTTGTTTGTACACGGTTTTTTTTATACCGGATCAAAGGTCATTAAGGGGTCGACAATCAGGTCAATTTGCCAAAAAGCTAAAAAGAAGACATTTGGATTTATCTTACGCCTAAGAGGACGATAAGCCCCCTGTCTTACTACAAGTGATGTCACCATTTTATAGTCGAAAGGGTCATGATAGTCTTCGCCCCCAAGGCACATTTTCAAGGTCAAAGGTCAAAATCTACAACAAGCTCTCTTTGCTGAGCTGAATTTGTCAGGATAATCCTTGTGGCATCATAATACGAACAAGAGTACAGTTGCCCCCAATCCGTGACCCAGGGGTCACTTTATAGGGGTGAAAAGGTACAAATCCCTGACTGCTTGCATTAGTGGAACTCATAATAATTGACCTTGTAAGTTGTTAACACGTAAAAATACATTTAATTACATTTTGGTGAAGTTACAGGGTCAAGTGTCAAGTTCCCTCAAAGGGTCTTAAGGGATCACCATCCAATTTTTTCCCAATTAACGGCCCGCCTTTAATAGATCGGTCCAGGTTCATAGTTTTTATTCTTACATTTACTGGTCTCGTCCGTATATGCGATATTGAAAAATATGTGGCCATGGATCCGTTGTCCGCTCACTAAAATTTGTCCGTATATTGCGTAGGCCCTCCCCTTGGGGCGATACCTGTTGTATGCTACTGTCCATTAAGTCACTACTTGTACAGTAGCACTGAAACCCTCTCTGTCACTTGCTGTTCTCCCCATTCAATTGTACTGACGATTTGGTTCAGAGTGCAATCGTTTGGGGTTTGAATATCAGAAACAGTAGAATTGCTCCAAGTATCGATAATATTAAGATCATAACCGCCAATAGAAAAGTAAAAATTCGATGAACACTGTGTACTCTCTATCTCCCTCGCTTTCCTTGTCATCTAGACACTGGTGTCTCTATCTCTTCGTTTCCTTGTCATCTAAGTTGTTTTTGTACTACTATCATTTTGCATCTCAGCTGCGGTCGAGAATTTGTGATCATCTGGAAAGAACTCTTTGTGTGCACGCACGCACTACTGGCACAAAAAAGCGCCAACAATATCGACAGAAGCTACAAGTATAGTTTACCGTCATTGTTACAGAAAGTTACAACATTGAAGGGGGGAACCCGTCTTGGTATGTTGTATAGTTATTCACACGAAAGTTATGGTAGTCGGCGATGGTCTCCTTGGTAAAGTCACGTGCTTACACAGTAATGGGCAGTTGAACGAAGTCTTCCCTTTAGCAGGCCTTGCAGGACACGACTTGCAATATGAGTGCAGCGACACAAAAATGCAAAAATATTTAGTTGGGGCGCATCAGACCACAAAATAAAATTAAGAAGATCAACATGAGATCCCCATGACATTGTTTATGGGTTATAAATGACTTCCTTTCAATGGTAAACCATTTATTTCACGTTTAATGGGGCTACGTGGATGCGATACTGAAAGAATAGGTGCCATTCCGTTCTCTCGCACTAAAAGTGTCCATATTTTGAGTAGCTCCATTGGGTGACCACCTGTTGTAGCTACTGTCCAATAGAGTCGGGGGGGGGGGGACACTTGTACAGTAGCACCTAGTACCCATCTCTGTCCACTTGGCCAGGTCCATTTCAATTTGCACTACGATTGGGTCAATAAGGTGCAAGCGGTTGAGGTTTGAAATATCAGAACAAGTAGAATTGCTCCAAGTATCGATAATATTAAGATCATACCGGCCTGATAAAAAAAGACAAAATTCAGTGGGACACTTGTACTCTTATCTCTGTTTTCTTTGCATCTAGACACTGGTATCGTAATTCTCTTTTTCTTGCTCATCTAGAGGTTGTGTGTACTACATCATTTGCATCTCAGCTATGGTCGAGAATTTGTGATCATCTGGAAAGGAACTTTGCATGTGCACGGCACACATTCTGGCAACAAAAAGAGCCACAATATGACAGAAGCTACAGCATAGTTACCCTCATGTTCCAGAAAGTTAACAACATTGACGACGTCTTGGGCTCTTGTAAGTTCTTCACAAGAAGTTATTGGTAGGTCGTCGAGGGATCTCTCCTTGGTTAAAGTCCCGTGCTCAAACAGTCAGGGCATTGAAAATAGTTTTTCCCTTAGCGTGCCTTTGCAGCTGATTTGCAATACGAGTGCAAGCAAGGTCAAACCGTAGCTTGGTGTTCTTCATCGTCATAGAGTTCAGCACAGATAGAAGCCATGTCGAAACTCCTCTGTGAATGTCTTTCAATTGCAACGGTGATGGCAGCGAAGCCATTGGAGTGGCTGAATAGATGTTGATAAAACGATATACAGAGCGGTAAAATTGGGGTTGAGTAAGCCCACTAGCATGACTAGTGTGTACACATACATGGTAGAGTTGACAAGAATTTCACATTTGAACTAGTCCGAAGTGGATCTGACAACTGTTATACACAGAGCATACAGCATGTATTGGGTGGATGACAGGCCTCTATAATCCCTCAAATATCACCTTTTGTTTGTTCTTATCACTTTTATCAGTATATTTCACCAGATATATTTCATTGACATTCTTTGAGATTGGGAGCGGGGGTACTCATAAATTATCCACAACAGTCTTCACATTCAAACAAAATCAGTAATGAGCACTCCTACATCCAATGCTTGAGCATCCCAATTTT
Source organism: Ophioderma brevispina (assembly GCA_023653785.1). Classification (NCBI taxonomy): domain Eukaryota; kingdom Metazoa; phylum Echinodermata; class Ophiuroidea; order Amphilepidida; family Ophiodermatidae; genus Ophioderma; species Ophioderma brevispina. Next base: position 10,385 of record JAMKCH010031335.1, on the reverse strand, counting down.
TGACATATTTTGTACTTTTGGAAAAAATATATCAATTTTTGCTATTCACGCCTTATTCTTGGCATTTAGGGTACAATTGCACAGTGGTTATTGTTCCCATGCCCCAAATGACTTCAGAAACAGTAACAAGGCGAACTCTATTTAGCGATGCATAAAAATATGTCTCCGTGAATGTCGCGATCACTAACATGTGCTAAATGCAACCTACACAACCCAAACACCCGCCAACACTCACCCTCCCAACATCCCGAAAACCCATCCCCCCTCTCCAACCACCCCGCAACACCACCCTCCCCAACACCCCAACACCCCCCTCCCCAACATCCTGCAACACTATACCCTTCCCCAACAACCCCGCAACACCCCATCTACCCATCCCCAACACCCGCAACACACCACCCTCCCAACACCCACCTCCTCCCCTATGCCATAGTGTCTTACATGTAGCGAAGGAATTTTGCCTATCGATGTACAGTTTCAAGAATACAGATCATATCAGTTATTCTGATTAGCTTCATTTACATAACCTAAGCCGCATATATCCCCACACTTTCAAAATTGCCAAAAGATGGCCCCTTGATAGGTTTTAATTGCAGTGCAGGAATTTTGAGTATCCGATGTACACTTTCAAAACTATAGCAATTACGCTGAGTTTTGCATATTAATTAGCTCATGCATTTGCATATTTGCGAAATAACGCTCAAATCTAGCAGGTCGGAGAAACTTCTTAAGGCCGCTTCCTTCCACCAAGTTACATCAATATACACCTTACGGAACTCCAAAAAACTGGTATATAGCCTTGCAGGAAATTTATGTAAAAGTATTGAAAATTAGATACTTAATAGCATATTTTTACGGCCACAATCTAATCAGGGCGAGAAATCATCAACCCGCTTTTTCCACCAGGTACATCATTGTCACCCTTACGAAACTTCAGATACATCGTATACAAGGTGGGTAACAGTTTACACGGCGACGAAACGGCACGAACAGACGCTGCTCATTTTATTGTCCACCGTTCAAAACTCGATCGGCCCAGGGGACAGAAATTGATAGTATTTAACTAGTCACCAAATGAACTGTTTTCCCCTACATCCCCAAATGAACGTCTGGTTCCGGGATGCATGGGGTCTGGTTATGCCAATGCTTGAAGTTCACAGAATTGGAAACAGTGGTTCAAAGTTATCAGCCTTAATTATGTCATTACTGGTAGAGAGGCAGGGACCCACTCTATCAAATTCTATGTATTAGCCACTATTGTAAGCACATAGTTGGATGACACTGTTCTGTGACAGACACCAGCTACCACACAGACACAGCAATTTAAATTAAGCACATGACATTGAACGACTTTCAGTCAATCAGCGATCAAGAAACACACCTCCAACACTACTCATTTCCAGGTTAGTTTGGTATGGTGTAATTGAATGGGTCTGAACAAACCCCTTTTAATTGAATATCATAGTAAATCGCTCTGAACAAAATTTTTTTCTGCTTTCAAAACAATCCCCATGCAATTCGGTCAGAGCATTGTAAAGATACAACGTCGGAAATCAGACCAAAATGCTGGGAAACTGAGAAAATTTTCCAGTTGCACATGCACAGATTCAACAGAGTGATGCCCGGGAGCTTTGAAGCACGTAACATAATCGTAATACGGATTTACAGTCTCAAAGGGCCGCAACCATTGTGGGATCAAAGGATATCGGTATAGACATGGGTCCCTACTTCTCTTTCTCTATGCATCCTCCATCAGTGAATGAAACATACATTTCAGAATGGTAGGTTCAGTGATTAGGGTATCTTTTTTTGCTGTGAAAAGGGTCCCATTTTTACTTTGGTAGGTCAGTATTTTGGGTGGAAAATGAGTGTCTGCTCTGTGATGATCACATGTAGTGGATTATGAGTGGTTCCCCAGATTTGAAATATCACTATTTATCTATATAGATGATAACAACATGCAAGAGTTGCTGTATCAGTTTATTTAAACCCTGATCATTGGGTGAACTTTGGTCAACACTAGTTGGCATTATTCAGCTTTTGTTGATCCATGGGGGGGGGGGGGCCCAATATTTTTTCTTTTCCAACACTCCACCCAATATTTTCTTTCCCCCCAAAATTTGTAAGATTAGATTCAGGGGAGGGCTGTCAAGAAATCCCAATTTCAGACGTCGCCATTGGTTTAACTCGTAAAAGCGAAATCTTGACGAAAAAATTCTTAATTTTTTACATGTTGTCATGGAATATTTTCTTATTCCAAAACCGTTGGAGTTGAAGAATCAACTCCACTGGAAGGGTTATTTCTGATTTTTTTGTATTAATAACAAACGAGGACAAGGTCGTATGTAGGTCATGGGAACACCCATGACCACCCCACATCAAAGCACCCAAATTGGTTTGTGGTTTGCACTCCACATTGCTGTAATTTCTTTTGACACTAGTGAATTGCTATAATGAATGAGGCTTGGTGGCTACCGCCTGATTAGATTTAAAAAAAGATTCAAAATGGCAATGGTCTTGACAAATAAGTCAAACCTGATGAGGAAGGGGGAAGGGGACAATTCCCCAATATTTTTACAAGACAGCCTTCAGGCCGTCCTGTTCTGTTGTTGATGCGTTCTTTCTTTCTTTCTGGCAACACTTCAACTGCATCTAGCTCAGTCATGGTTACTTACACCAAATGATTGCTGAGTCGTCCCATTTATGTCACATGACATTGACCCCTGTCTGACCTTTGACCTGGCCACAGGCGTCAAATATGTAATTGTCAAAAATATCTTCTTCTACAGGATTATGCTGATCAACCAAACTTGCTCCTCCTCTTTCCATTGATACCAAAATGAGTACCAACATGCCTAGCATTACGTCACAATGATGTCATAAAGTTTGCATGTCACCAAAATTGCCAATTTCCATAGACACACACACAGTGAAAAATTCAATTTTTCGCCAAAAAGGTTAGGAAATTCAGATTGGCATGTGGTTTTTGACTATACTTCTTGATGGGAAATGATAGTTCTATATAATGACAGCATTTTAGAGCTCTAATAAGGTGTTTGAGTCACTAAAATGCGAAATATCAATTTTCACCCTATATTCAGATTTTCATTACTTCTCAACATATGACGTCATGGTTGATGTCATAATGGGGATGTTGATACTTATTTGGTACAATGGAAGAAGAAACTCTAGCTATCCGTTTGGTACCAAATTAACAGGAATCGGGTATTCAGTACGAAAATCCCAGGGGTGGTAATCAACCCTTAGGGAGTTTTGCTACAAAAAAATGGGCTCAGGTAGAGAGGGTAAAAATAATAACACCATTCTATAAAAAATGGTAAGAACAAACCCAACAAAAAACCCCCCACAAAAAAGCCCCCCCAAAACACAAAAAACAACAATTGTTTAAAATCAGAATCAAGACTTTGAATCAGCAATTTTGGAAATTAAAAATTTGTATCAATTAAAATACAACATTAGGTGATCAGTATTCTTTGGACACTCGCTTTTACAAGAGGGGCACACACCGTTCTCGGTGGTGCATCCTACAAAGAAACCCACAAACAAAACCGTACAAGTAAACAAACATACAAAAAAACTATTTCTGTAACATGCATTGAACCCACTAAGAGCAAATTGGTGAGGGGGTAAAATGCGTGGAAGAAGAAGCTCTGTATTGACCACACATTGACAAGTAAAAGCAATATAAACAATAGTGCGTCAACTATGGAAAGGTTACAAGAAATACATGATACGAAAAATAAGTCCTATATAGAAGAATAAACCAGTGAAAGTAAACTTAATGTGGACTCAATTTGACGCAATATTTGATATCCATGTTTTTTTTTTTCAAATAAGTCTTGCAGTAATCATCAAAAATATTTTTTCACCATTAAGCCTAAACTTATTTTCACATGAAGGAAATATACTGGCTCCAAGACAGCCAGTTATTATTCTAACTTCAGGTTCTAAAAAATGGGCAAAGGTCACTGTACACAATTTATTAATTCTATCACCTACGTAATTCAAAAATCTTTTCTACCTAAAAAGTGTTCATCTGAAATTTGTCACAAAAAAACCCTGAAATGTTGGAGCTAGTTGTTCTTCTGGAATTCAGGCTAATAAGATCACGTACAAAAAATTGATATATTTATCACCTGTGGCACATTTCTGCACAGTATAACAGAACATAGGAACCTAAGGGTTATAATCAGAATCCACTCTAGAAGTTTGGGGAAGAAGGTTTGAGATGTTTTTAGAGTTTGAAGGGTGCGAATCAGAATTGTTGTGTCCAACCTCTGGGAAAGTGTGGGAACTTGTATCTAAGGGGGTAAAATAAGACCGGGGCAAATTTGGAATCTAGTCAAATGTGTTTAAATGTACACCCAATGTATTTGTCTCATTATAAGGATTAACAAAAGGTATCGTTTGTCTAGGTTCCACCCTTTAGCTAAACAGGTACAACCCTTAAGGTTCAAGGTCCTCCTGGGGGTAAAAACATTACCAATGCTTCGATTTCATTCTGCAATGGTGTCAAATTGTTCGTCTTGCCTTTTATAAATGTTGGCATGTTGGTTTCGTAATTCATGGGCAAAATGTAACAAGGGTCATTGACCTCAAAGTGGTATACATAGCTGTCACCAAAGATGGAATGAATTTTCTGTGCCGTGTGACAGGGCAATTAATTTGACCACTCGGTTCAACAAAATTGAGCCAATGAATTTTTTGCCCCAGAATGACTGAACCTTATCAGGGCTGTAGCCGAGTAACTAAAGGTCGGAATCTATACAAACTTTACTTTTTTTAATCCATATAATGAGACAAATACATTCGTGTACATTTAAACACAATTTGACTTGATTTCAAATTTACCCCTGTACTAATTTTACCCCCTTATTTACAAAGTTCCCACATTTCCCAGAGGTTGGACCCAAAAATTCTGATTCGGCACCCTTCAAACTATATAAAAACATATTCAAACCTTCTTCCTCAAACTACTAGAATGGGATTCTCATTCATAACCCTACGAACCGGTACACAACAACTCAAATTCCGATCTGGGATTTTATAAATAACAAATTTTGATTTGTCTATAATGAAGGACTTCGATTTGAGCTTAGTTCATTTCACACAGTGATCACTGCAGCTTGTCCCAATTTAATGGTACAACTGTTGGAGTCAGCCTGCTTAAAGACCTATCAGTGATTTGCTAAATCAGCAAATCGAAAAAATCATCAAAATTCAGATTTTAGCATGTACGTAACAAGTACCGGTATCGCTAACATACATGCAAATGATAATGACCCAGAAGCACCTAATAAAAGTAAAAGGACAAGAATCGGAGATTTAGTCTTACTATTACTGTCTCGAACGGACACTTACTACAAACACGTAATTGAATGGAGAATCGTATCTTGAACACTGCCGTTTTCTTCCTTTTCTTTCACTTCTACAGCTGAAAAGGTAACGTATGAGAATGCTACAGACTTATCTTCACATTTGAAGTTATTTTCTGCAAATTTCAAATAATTTTTCAAATCACTGATAGTGTCTTTAAGCTGCTGAGGTTTAATATCTGAACAACAGTTTGCCCCAAGCAAGAAACTGACATGACACACAAGGTAAACCGTTTCCTCCAAAAATTTGATGTTTAGCATGCGTGCTATTTCTCTAACCTCCTTTTTCTGTTCCATGGTAAGACGATATCCTTCTTTCTGCAGCTCGGCCATTGTTGACAGTTCCTTCAAGACCATCATGCCTGACATAGAAACAGGTTACAGCCACGGCAAAACTTCACGACATGGTTCTCACTGTTATCACAAGAGGCAAGCAAGCAGAGGACATATCTTGACCCTTTCAAGTTCTTATGATGAAGTTATTCGGAGACTGTTGACAGTTTTCCCTGGTAAAGTCACTTTCTTACAACATTGGGGCCACTTGAACTTTGAATGGCTGTTGGCATGACTTTGCAGACAAGACTTGCAATATGAATATGCAAGGCAAGTACATATTTTAATTTAATAATAAAGTATTGAAAAAAGCATTTTTAGGTATTTTGAGGTCATTGACCTTTAACACCCGATCAGGGTCAAAATCAAAATGCCTCCCAGTAACCCTTAGGGACCATTTATTATTTACGAGGAGTGGCCGGGAGAAATTGAAACGTTAATTGAAAATTACATAACCCCATAGCTGCAATGTAAAGTTACATAATCCCCCTACTGACCCCAACATAACCCCCTTTTTTACAACCCTCACACTCACACAATTAGGTACCTCAACCATGTGATTTACTGCTGATAATAGTGATAGAAACGGCCATAATTGGTAACTTACATGCTGTGGAACTTGAAAGTACAGCTTTAACATGACTTCCCTATCAGTAAACTAAATCAAATAACCCCACCCCTACTTGTTAAGCAGAAAATCACGTAACACGCCATATTTCTCCCGCCCCATAAATAATGAAAGGTCCCTTAGGACATGTACTAGCACTCCTGAAAAGCAAATGCTTTTATGGGAAAAAAAACCATCATGGTGTGAGGTTTGTGAATGATATGTGACCTTTGACCTCAAACAAATGAGGGTTTCTGTGTAATATCCATAAACCAAATTTGGTTCCAATTGAACAACTTTTCAATTGAGGTCGATTTTACATTTTTCAGCCTTACAACTTACAAGTTGACATCACATGACCTTTGACCTAGGTATGTAATCTTTGACCTCATCAACAAATGAGGAATCCCATGTTGCACCTATGACTCAAATTTGGTTGAAATCCATATCGAAGTATGGGGATATTACAGGCAAATGTTAACCCTTTTCACAACAGACATCTACAACAACAGATGACAGCAGCATCAGCAACAGACAAAAACAGTGACAAAGTGATCCCTATGTGTCTTGCCTGCTAATGCAGGTGATTTAAATAATGTACAAATAATATACATAATAACAAATGAAGCATCGGCATGCGATCAACCTGATTTTGTTCATGGGTTAAAAATGGACTTCCTTTCAATGGTAAACCATTTATTTTCACATTTACTGGGTCTCCGTGTATGCGATACTGAAAAGAATATGTGCCATTTCTATTGTCTCGCATTACAAGTTCGTCCGTATTTTGCGAAGCCTCCACTAGGACAACACCTGTTGTGGCTAACTGTCCATTAGTGTCAACTGCTCGTACAGTAGCGCTTAAGTATCCTTCTCTATCACATGGCTGTCCTAATTCAATTGTACTACGATTTGGGTCAACTAGTGCAAGCGGTTGCGGTTTAAATATCAGGAACAGTAGTATTGATCCAAGTATCGATAATATTATTATCATACCCGCCTGAATAAAAAAGCCACGATTCAATGGAGAGAGTGTACTCCTATCTCTCTTTTCTTTGTCATCTAGATGTTGCTTTGTACTATTACCATTTTGAATCTCAGCTATGGTCGAGAATTTGTGATCATCTGGAAAGAACTCTTTGTGTGCACGCACACACTTCTGGCACAAAAAAGAGCTACAATTATGACAAAAGCTCACAGCACTGTTACCATCATTGTCACAGAAAGCAACAACATTGAAGATTTCTTGGTATCGCTGTAAGTTATTCACAATAAAGTTATTTGGTAGGCTGTCGATATTTCTCGTTGGTAAAGTCACTTGCTTAGAACAGTAAGGGCAGTTGAACGTAGTTTGCCCGTTAGCGTGCCTTTGCAGACATGATTTGCAATACGAGTGCAAGCAAGGCAAACCTTTGGCTTGGTGTTCTCCATCGTCATAGAGTTCAGCACAGATAGAGCATGTCAAGAACTCCTCTATGAATTCTTCTTTCAATTGCAACGGTGATGGCAGCGAAGCCATTGTAGTTTCTGATTAGATGATGAAAAATTATGATACAGCAGCGGTAAAATTTGGTGTTGATTAGAGCCCACTAGTGTAGCGTAGGTACTCTTGCTCCCCTGTTTTTTGTGCAGTTGGACCTTGGGTGAACATACACAACCAATTTAACCATATTGGCCACCTATTCTCCTTGGCGTATAAGACCTGGATAAAGAAATCAATCAAGCCTATACGAAATAAAGCATGAAACCCCCCCATTATCATTCCAACATCTTGTTTTATTGCCTAGTCCCATTGCCACAACTGGGAAGGTTTCATACCATCAGCACAGTGTTTTGATTAATTTTCACACACTTTGACACTATCGAGTATTCTCACAAACCCTTATACACAAAGCATACAGCTATTTATTACATGGTATGACAGGTCTCTCTATATCCCTCAAACCATTCACATTAGTTTTGTTCTTATTACATTTTAAATCAAATATATTAGTTCCCTGACATTGAATGGGTGGGGGACGAGGCACTTCATATGCTTCTTTGAAGTCTTCACCATTCAAAAAAATGCAGCAAATTGGGGTACTATACACAGAATGCATTTAAGGCATCCCTAATTTTTTTAGCTTTGTACTTTGTAAAGTTTTCTTATGTGGGCCTCATGTTGGTATTTAGGGTGCACTTTCACAACACAGTGATAACGCAACTAGGGAAGGATTCGTCCACTCAAAATCCTTGTCCATGCCTGTAACCAGGATCCCGCGCCCCCGGGGTGCGGTCCTTGTGACGGGTCCAAACTACATGGCGGGGGTCACACCAGGGTGCCGCTTAAGGCACCTGTCAGGGCCCAGCAATCGTGCATATCTCCAGCGGCAAAATCGCGCCACAACCTTTCTGCAGCACTACAGGATTAATTGGTGTCCATAACCCAGCTTTACCTATTAACCGTCATGCTAATTTTAGCCACGGTGACAATGCCTCATTTGAATTAACGGCCGGAGTTAACTGCCACACTTTGAGTAAACAAACACAGAGCCTTCCCTAACATGCAGTAACTTGGGTTGACATGTATTTTGGCCACATGAATACATTTACATTATACATCACTGCGTACCTTCCCAGGGCCAATCGATCTTTGTTGGCATACCATATAAGAAGCATAGGCTTGATTGACAGAAAGTTCCAAGTACATAGGTCAAAAAATCGTTTTTTTCTATTAAATTACGGCCTCATGAATATAGCGATCCTCTTCGGTCCGTACGCATAACCAAAATTTTAAGTGATTTGAACCAATTCGTGTGCACGGGTATTTTAAGAAAGATAGTTCTGATATGATCCTGGACACGGTCTCATAAATGAAAAGCACCGCTTATCTTCCGAATGACAATTTATTTTAAAATTAGGCACCATGAATAAGAAAACATTCCTAGACAGATCGTGTGAAGTTCTGTTTGAATTTTGAGCCATAAACGTTGCAGCAGCGATCTAACTAGTAATCCCCTTACTTTAAATACCACAAGGCACAAAGTCACGTATCAATTGTGGCGCGCACTGTGTATAAGGTATATTAACACGGACAATAACTCCACGAAGGGCAGAGCCTGTTCACCCTTTTTTGTAATTTGAGACCTTTGTTCCAATGCCCTCGATCCATTTTTCCTCACTTTTAAGGAGGCTGACCCCCGGGTGCGCGCACTCCGTCTGCTACGCACATGTTATCCTCATGCCCCCAAATGAAGGATCCAACAAGTTAAATAATATATTACCAGAAAAACATGTATTCACTTTGGCAAATTGTTTTCCCTGCCTGCCCCAAAATGAAAATGTCTGGTTCCTGGGGTCCAGTTATTCCACTGCTGTTGAAGTTTTGACGTTATTTGCAAACAGTGGCGTTAATGTTAAAAAAAAAAAAAAAAAAAAAAAAAATATCAGCATAATTATTATGATTAGGACAGTGCATGAATAGTATTAAATGGCAGTAGAGGCCTATCATTGATCATTTAGAAGAGTAAAAATCTGCAACATTTCTGCAGAATCGCTTAAAAAGGATACGTTTGTACATTCATCTTATGTTTTACTTTTTCCAAATAAAAAATTGACAGAAAAATGGAAAAAATGGCAGTGATAAAAATAGTACTCTCCATTCAGTTATGTTGTAGTAAGCGTCCGTACAGAGAGTAATGACTAATATATTTGATTTTTTTTTCCTTTTACAATTTCGCCAAACGTGTTGAACACTTTTTAAGGCCTACTTCAAAAAGACCCCCCTCTCCCCCCTGGACAATGTTGTATCCTGACATTTTGTTCTTGCCAACCCTACAAAAACCCAACCTTGATGGTGGGGATAGGGAATGGTGTTGGATAGAGAATCTCCAAGCCTCCCAACCCAAGTTTACATGATTGCCTATATCTCTTTTAAAGAAATCCAGCACATAATCTGGGCAAAAAGAGCAGGTCCCGTGTTCCAACACATTTTTGGCTAAATTGGTAGGTGCTTTTGGCCTGTCATTTGCAGGGAATGTTAGGATGCCTATACGTGTTACAGAAATGCA
>JAMKCH010031334.1:0-64430 GCA_023653785.1 Ophioderma brevispina | reverse complement strand
GAGTATACAACAAACCTCTTTAATATACAATTACACTCGAACATCATTACAACATTTATAAAACAAAACCTAAATTTAAATACACCCGTCTGTTCAAATAACAGACGAGTTGCCCCTTTTAGATCGCCTGTTTAACGCATGCAGGGGAACACATCCGGCCAATTCTTAACCCCGCACCCGCAGGGGGCCCCATTTAGTTGCCTTTTCGACATGCAGGGGAACACATCCGAGCCAATTCTAAACCCCGACCCCGCAGGGGGTGGCAGTAAAAGGAGAAAAAGGTAACATAATTTAAAGATCACAGGGAGGGTGTGATGGAAACTAGAGAGGCTCCTACCTAGCAGTTTCAATACCTGGGATGACCTTGGATGACCCCAGATGACCTGTGATAAATTTTGGTATCAACGTTGACAACACCCACCAAGTTTATGGACCTCCAAACATTTGTGGTTGTTTGACCTGTATGGCCCCACATTACCTTAAAATGACCTGGTCGTGGCAGGTTTTTAAAAGGAGGAAAAAGTCACATCATTTAAGATCCACCGGGAGGGTTGTGATGGAACCAGAGAGGCTCCTACCATAGCAGTTTCAATACCTTGGATGCCCCTTGGCTGACCCCAGATGAACCTTGAAAAATTCTGGTATCATGTTGACCACACCCACCGAGATTTTCATGACCATACAACCATTTGTGTTGTTTACCTTGGCGGCCCCACTGACCCTTAAAATGACCTTGTCGTGGCAGTTAAAAGGAGGAAAAGTCACATAATTTAAAGATCACGGGAGTGGTTTGTGATTGGAAACCAGAGAGGCTCCTACCATATGCAGTTTAATCAATACTTGGATGAACCCCATATGACCTTGAAAAATTCTGGATCCTGTTGACTACCCCCACCAAGTGTCATGACCATACAACCATTTGTGGTTGTTTGACCTTGGATGTCCCACATGACCTTAGAAATTAATCCTTCAAAATTTTCATCACTGAATGTTGACCACACCCACCAGTTTTCATGATCATACAACCATTTGTGGTTGTTTGACCTTGGATGGCCCCACATGACCTTAAAATGACCTTGTCGTGGCAGTTAAAAGGAGGAAAGCACATAAATTAAGATCACAGGGGGGGTTGTGATGGGAAACAGAGAGGCTCCTACCATCGCAGTTTCAATACTGGATGATGTGACCCCCAGATGACCTGTGATAAATTCTGGTTTCAATGTTGACTACACCCCACCGAGTTTCATGACCATACAACCTTGTGGTTGTTGACTTGGATCTGACCCCCACATGACCTGGAAAGACCTTCAAAATTTTCAGCATTGAATGTTGATCACATTCTTTAGGTTTCATGACCATAAACCATTTGTGTTTTATGGTTGTTGACCTTGGAGGCCCCCCACATGACCTGAAATGGAGCCTTCAAAATTGTCAGCACTGAACTGTTGACCACACCCCCAAGTCATGACCATACAACCATTTTGCAGTGAATTGACCTAGATGACGCCAGATGACCCAGAAAGACCTTGAAAAAAATTGGCATAAAATGTCGACTGCAACCCACCAGGTTTCAGTGACCATACAATCATGTATAGAGTGATTTTGACCTTGGATGACCGCCGCATGACCTTGATATACCTCAAAATTTTTGCACTGAATATTGAATGCACCCCCCAAGTTTCATCCTACCAAATTTTTAGGGGTTTTTGACCTGAATGACTCCAACGTGACCTTGAAATGACCTTCAAAATTTTCGGCACTCGATGTTGAGCATCATCTACCAAGTTTCATTAGTTGGGTCCACAGCCACGCGCAACAGGGAAACGGTGTTCACTTTCTGTTTGATAGTGTTTTTCCCCAGATTCTTTTTTTTCCGTCTGAACACGATGGTCCGGCAGATTTTTTAAAAAGTGTGCCCCAAGTGGTTCCCCCCGGGGGACTCCGGGTGGGGTAGGGGAAAAATTTAACTTTGGTATACATTTGCGCACTTTTGGTGTTTTTGGTGTCCATCTATAGGTTTTCGGGCATTACATTGATAAATAGCTTTCAAAACCCAAAAGCTGCCTTATGCCCAAAATTCAAAATGCTGCCGAATAGTGAGTTTTGGAGTAGTAGGTGCTATTGACCCATTTGAAGCATTTTTGGCATCCCGAGGTGGTTAAGGCCACTGTCCAAAAATCCAAATTGGCTCCATATGTCAAATATTCAAATTGTAGGGGATCCCAGGGGTTGACATATTTGAGGGAACCTACCAAGATACACTAAAAGGTTTTAGAATTTTTTTCGGACAATTCGAGGTGCTGATCCGAATATGCACCCTGCAAAATTGGGGGGGGGGGGGGGGTCCAAGTTGGTGGAAAGTGGATTTTAAAGGGGAATTATCCTATTTTTTTCCCTAAATATAGCTTTATGAAACCCTGTGCAAGATCCACTAATTGGACTATAAGGTTTAATAATGTTTTATGATCATGCGATAGGTTTTGCTTGCAAAAAGATACCTTACAGAGCATCACGACATTGGTAAAAAGTGGATTTTTAAAGGGGAAATTACCCGATTTTCCTTATTTAAAAAAAAATAATATAGCGTTATCAAAACCATGCGCAATATCTACTAATTGGATTAAAGTTTAAGAAGTGTTTTTTGGTCAATTTGAGGGTGTGATTTCAAATAGATACGATTACAAAATCACCACGTTGGTGGAAGTGGATTTTTAAAGGGGAATTATCCGCGATTTGTCCTATTTTTGTAAATACAGGGATGCAGTTTTCCTGAAATGGAAGGATTCCTTCCCTTGTTAGTTCAAATTTCCGCACTTTTATTTATTTTTCAGCCCGTTTTGGATCAATTAAGCCAATTCAGCACTTTTTCCTTCCCACATGCAATATGCCACTGGCATCCCTTAAATATCAATTAAAAAACAATTAGCCCAAGATCCATGAATTTGACTTTAAAGGTTTAGGAAGTGTTTTTAGGTGAACTTTGAGGGTGCTGATTTGAAATACCGCATACAAAAAATCACCCCAGTTGGTGGAAAAGTGGTTTTAAAGGGGAAGTACTCAATTTCCTGGTATTTTTTAACAAAAAAAATATCAAGGTCCCCTGGAGGATGTGGGCTGCCTGATATAATGTTCATGTAATGTTTGCCTAAAAATGGTCATTAGATTTGGTGCTTGCAGCGGTCAGACCAGAGCTCGTCACAAGTTTTCATCACTCTTCACTCCAGTTGGCCCAAAGAGCATCATTTGTCATTTTTGTTCAAAAAGGTCGCAAAATCATTAAATTTTAAAGGGGAAATTGATTCAGCATGGAAATTAATCTAATTTAGTCCAAAACAAGCCTGTCTTTGCTGGTATTCTTTTAGATAACTTTTCAAATGACCTGCAAGAATTTGGGACGCCATATCTAAAGCCACTGACATGGCTATGCCCTTGCCGATAGGTTGAGGAAACGTATCAGATATTTATACAAAAAATCCTGTATTGTGTAGAAGTCTCTACACGGACAGGCTCCATCATATCTTATATTACTAGTGGTTCAAATTGGTATGTGTTTGGACAGTAATTTGACCGGTACAGTCGGTACCTCGTCCCCAAGCGTAGATTTTGGTGACGGATCATCAACGTCGTTGGTTGTAGGCTCTAGAACAAGTTCCGTTAACATTAGAGAGGCACTTTCACCAGCGTTTCAGCGGCGCCTGAAAAACATATGTCCTATGCTTAACTGAGAATATTAATCGTCAAAAAAGGTATATTTGACTAATTAAATGTTAGTCATGCATATTATTTTTTTTTATAATTCATAAATTAGTGATTAAAAGTGATTTTAAATTAAAAAGAATAGAATGTTTTTTTTTAAAAAAAAAAAAAAAAAAAAAAAAAAAAAAAAAAATCACAACTTTTTAATACAAAATTCGTCAAAAAAAGACAATTGCAAAATTGCCAAGGTGTACGTAAATTACGTCATTTTAGTGCTTGACAAACTAATTCTAGTTATTTGGCGAGTCTAAAGTCGTCCTTAATTAGTCAATAAATTGTGTTCATCCTCCCCACTCCATTTTGTGCAAATTAAAAGTTCGCAGTCATTAATTTGTCATTTAAAGGTGTAATTTAGAGGTAATTAAAAATTATTTGTAATCATGACAACTAAAAAATTGGGAAGGTTATCTTCCAGCATGCAAACATGTTTCCAGCGTTGAAGTAATTATTATGAATGATTAAAACAACGGATTTGCACGTAAAAGGTAGGTAAGGGGACGTCCTGTGTACACAGATTTGCACGACTAATTTTATAGCAAAATAAGACATTTTTTGGACTAATTAATATTCTCAGTGAGTCCTAATTGGTTGTATGTATATTTTTAAGTATTTGTGAAGTTATTTGTTGTAAGGCTCTGTGTCTCTTGTAGAGCGCCATATAAATGCATTTTATTATTATACTCGTTATTTACTTACTAGGGACTAGACAATATCTTGCTTCAGACAATCGTACACTCTTAAAAAGGCATCGTCCGGTGATGATTGGTCAACTGTTTTCTGTCAACTTCGACTGGAAATCTGCTAAAATGGAACCAAATATATAGTATACTAGGCATATTGAAAAGATTCTGGTCACAAAATGACCTGTTTCCTAGTAAAATTGACTAGAAAACAGGTAAGATGGCACCTGGTCCAAAACTTTTGACTAAGTAATTTTGACCAGAATCTTGTCAAATATGACTATTTTGGTCGATTTTACCAGATTTTCCAGTCATATTTGACTAGAAACCGTGTAAACATAATATTTGACGAGGCATTGTCAAGAATGGAGTACTTGCACATCACTTAAATGATCTTCGTGTATATACCTAATCCCTTTCACAGTTATTAATTTATTTTTTCACCATTCAAAATCAACTATATAGTATTTATGAGTCAGAGGCAATGTAAAATTAAGGCAAAACATTAAAAGCCATGTTACAGTTCTACCTTTTCTCGGGAGTGGTGCGCACTTTAGAAGGCAGTGCCCCCCCCCCCCCCCGGGGACTTTTTTTAGACTGAAGTCATGACCTTGACGTGAAAGTTTTATAGACAAATCAGACTCGTTGTTATCACGGGTAACGAGGCAGGGAACCAAAAATACTGCTCTCACTTAAAAGACAAACTGGAGTCAAGTAGTTAATTTTACTCTGTCAAATTAGAACTTATTATGAACAAGAATAAGTACTTCTATTATCGTATAATGCGTCAATCCGTTAACAGCATTTACTCAGAAGGTCTTTATTACGAATATTCAAAATAAGTTTCATATTTCTTCATGTTATACTCACTTGCTTTTGAGCAGGGAAAAAGAACTGTCTTAAATATTAGGGCCTATCTAAATATAATCTAAAATTAATGATCCCTTCGTAGGGTATTTTTGAAATCATTTAATGTACACTGTTGTGAAAGTGCATATCCATGTGTAAGGTTTAAGGTGCAAATAATATCCAAAAGGCGGTTTGCTTGGAAGCTCTTAAATAGGTAGTACCCCTTAATCAATTAACGGTATAGGTTTTCATACATTTTAATAAAACATCAACCAAATCCTATCCTAGCTTTTAATGTGTCGTTTGAATGTTCTTGAAGATGTGCATACTTGTATCCTATTTAAAAAAACTATGTTTATCAAAAATCGGGTTTAGTGTCCCTTTAAAACAAGAATTTCACCACTTTCACCAACTTATCAATTTTGCATGCAGCAGATTTGAACTCAGCCCCCTCGAATTGACCGAAAACACCTCTCAGATCTTTTAGTGTATCTTGAGTAGGGCTCAACCTTATTTTGAGCCTTTAGGATTTGATGGATCCCCTACAAATTCCAAAAGGTCTGCTGTATTGTCAAAAATTCAAACTTTACCGAAAAGGTAATTTCTTCAACATTTGGTATAATCTTAACACATTTTTGCATTATTGGGGAATATGTGTTATGCTATTTGGCCTCAAGATGGTTTAGAAAGTTTTCGCATTCAACACATCTTAATAATACCATTACCAGTCCCGAACTCATTCACATTTAAACAAAAACCTAATTTAACTTACCACCCGTCTGTTTCAATAACAGACGAGTTGCCCCTTTTAGTCGCTTTTTACGACCTGCAGGGGAACAACATCGGCCAATTCTCCTAACCCCGAACACGCAGGTGCCCCATTTCGAGTCGCCTTTTATAACGACTGCATGGGAACACAACGGGCCCAAAAAAAAAAATTTCTAAACACACCCCGAACCCGCATGGGTGGCAGTTAAAAGGAGAACAGGTAACAAATTTAAAGAGCACATGGAGGGTTGTGATGGAAACTAGAGAGGCTCCTTCCTACCATTTCACTCCCTTGGGATTTTGACCTTGGAGACCCTCCAGATTGAACCTTGAAAAATTCTGGTATCATGTTTTACCACAAAAAAAAGAGCCCACCGAGTTTCATGACCATACAACCATGTTGAGTTGTTTGACCTTGGATGGCCCCCACATGACCTTACAATGACCTTGGTCGTGGCCGTTTTAAAGAGGACAAGTCACATCATTTAAGATCACAGGGAGGTTGTGATGGAAACCAAGAGCTCCTACATAAGCAATTTTTCATACCTGGGATGGACGCCCAGATGACCTTGAAAAATCTGGAATCAATGTGTTTGACTACACCCACCGAGTTTCATGACCATACCAAACCATATTTGTGGTTGTTGACCTTTTGTGTCCCCAACATTACTTGAAATGACCGGTTCAAAATTGTTCAAGCACTGAATGTTTGACGCACAACCCACCCGAGTTTCAATGACCAGCCAACCATTTGTGTTGTTTGCCCTTGGATGGCCCCACAATGACCTGAAATGACCTTTTCAAACTTTCAGCACTGAAGGTTGACCAACACCCATCCAAGTTTCATGAACCATCAAACCATTTGCAGTGAATTGACCTCAATAATACTCCAGATGACCCAAATGACCTTGAAAAAAAAAATTGGCAATAAAATGTCGACTGCACCCACCAGTTTCATGTACCATAAAAAACAATCATGTATAGTGATTTGACCTTAGATGACCCCCGAATTACCTGGTATATAGACTCAAAATTTTTGGCCCTGCTGAATATGACTGCAACCCACCAAGTTTCATCCTAACCAAATGTTTTTAGGGGTTTGACCTTGATGACCCCACGTGGGACCTCTTGAAATGAACCCTTCAAAATTTTCTGGCACCGAATGTTGAGCACAGCTACCAAGTTTCCATTAGTTGGGTCACCGCCCCCGCGCAACAGTGAAAGTGGTTCACTTTCTGTTTGATAGTGTTTCCAGACGGACTTTTTTTTTCCGCTGACCCGATGGTACCGGAGAGACGGGAGCGGGCATGATTTTTTAAAACTTGTGCCCCAATGGTCCCCCAACCCCTCGGGGACTTCCTGGGTGTGGTAGGGGCAAAAGTAACTTTGGGTAGACATTGACCATTTGGTGTTTGATTGGTGTCCATCTATAGGTTTCTTCGTGCATGACACCTTTATTAAAAATAGCTTTAAAAACCGCAAAATAGCTTCCTTATGCCAAGAATTTCAAAGATGGCTGTCCGACTTAAGTGATTTTTTTGGATAATTAGGTTTCATATTGACCATTTAGCATTTTTTTGTGGCACCGATGGGTTTAATGGCCACTTTTCCTCCAATCCAAATTGGCTGCCATATAATGTCAAAATATTTCAAATTAGTAGGGTATTCCCCATTGGTGACATATTTGAGGAACCCGATCAAGATACCAAAGTTTTAGAATGTTTCGGACAATTCGAGGGTGCTGATCCGAATATTCACCATACAAAATTGCAGTTGTTGAAATGGATTTTAAAGGGGATTATCCGATTTTCCCTAAATATAGCTATTTGAAACTATGTGCAAGATCCACTAAGTTGACGATAAGGTTTAATAAGTGTTTTATATGTCACTGCCGCAGGTGTTGTGCTTTCAAAAAGATCCTTCCAGAACACCAGCGAGGGTAAAAAGGTGGATTTTTAAGGGGAATTACCCGATTTTCCTTATTAAAAAAAAATTAATATAGCGTTATCAACCAGCCGCGCAATATCTACTAGTTGATAAGTTTAAGAAGTGTTTTTTGTCAATTTGAGGGTGTTGATTTCAAATAATAACGATAAATAAAATCACCACGCACGTTCCTTGAAATTGGATTTTAAAGGGGAATTATCCCGATTGTCCTTATTTTTGTAAATACGTGATGCAGTTTTCCTGAAATGGAAAGGAAGTCCTTCCTTCCCTTTGTTAGTTCACATTTTCTGCACTTTTATTTATTATTCAGCCCGTTTTTGGATCACTTGAAGCCTAATTCACACACGCACCTTTTTCTTTTTTCCTTCCCCATTCAATTTGCCACTGGCATCCCTGTAAATTCGATTACAAACAATGCCAAGATCCATGAATTTGACTTTAAAATTTAGGAATTTTGGTAGGTGACGTGATGGTGCTGATTTTGAATCATTAACAAACACATCAAAATCACCCCCCCGTTGGTGGGAAAGTTTGATTTTAAAAAGTATAGGTAAAGGTCATGTAAAAATGTTCCAATTTTTAATTTTTTAACAAAACAAATTCAAGGGTGCCCCTGGAGTGATGTCCTGGGTGCCTTGATTATCTGTTCATGAATGTTTGCCTAAAACTTGTCCTTAGCATTTGGTACTTGCATGGCGTATGACCAGAGCTCGTCACAATTTTTCATCACTCTTCACCCCGTGCCCCAAAGACATCATTTTGTCATTTTTTGTTTCAAAAAAAAGGTCCAATCAGTAATTTTAAAAAAAAGGTCATAGTTCAAGATTCAGCATGAGAAATGCATCAAAATTATTCCAAAACAAGCCTAGTCTTTTTTGTGCCTGGTATTCTTTTTAGATAACTTCCAAACAAATGACCCTTCAAGCATTTGGGATGCCATTTCTTAGAGAAGCCACTGACGTATGTGATATGACCCTTGCCGATAGGGTTGAGGAACGTAAATCAGATATTTTACACAATCCTTATGTGTAGGAAATCCTCCTACACGGACAGGCTCCATCATACTTATATTACGAGTGGTTCAAATTTGTATGGGTTTGACAGTAATTCTACGGTACCAGCTGGTACCTAATCTTGACCAATCGTAGATTTGTGGGACAGACCATTCACGTCGTTGGTTGTAGGCTCTAGAACAAGCTTCCTGTTACATTCGAGAGGCACCTTCCACCAGTTCTTTAAGCGGCTGCTCCTAAAACATATCCTAATGCTAACGTGAGAATATTAATTAGTCAAAAAGTGTCAGATTTGACTAATTAAATGTTAGTCAATGCATATGATTTTTTTTATAATCATAAAATATGCTAAAATGATTTAAAATTAACAAGAATGTTTTTTTTTAAGGTTTCAAATAAAATTTCATAATTGCAAAATTTCTACAACTTTTTATTACAAAATTCGTCAAAGACTAATACAAAGAACCATGTGTACTTAAAAAGTTCGTCATTCTTTGTGCTTGAAAACTAATTATAGTCATTTGGTGAGTTTTAAGTCGTCTTTATTAGCAATTAATTGTCATTTGTGTCAAATTAAAATTGTCAGTCATTAATTTGTCATTTTAAAGTGTGAAATTTAGAGTAATTAAAATATTTTGTATCATTGAAAACTACAAAAAGATTGAAGAGTAGCTTCCAGGCATACAAACATGTTTCCCACCGAGCGTGAAGTACATTATTATAATGATAAGAACAACGGATTGCACTTAACAGGTAGGTAAGGGGAACGGTCCGTGTACACAGGATTTGCACGACTTTTTAGAGGCAAAGAAGACACTTTTGTTTGACTAATTAATATTCTCAGTGATATTCCTAATTGTGTTTTATTCATATTTTAAGGTATTTGTGAAGTATTTGTTGTAAGAGGCCTCGTGATTCTCTGTAGATCTCCCTATACATGCAATTTTATTATTATCGTATACTTACTCTGTGAAATAGACCTATCTTTTCTACAGACAAATCGTACACTCGTAAAATGCCCGCTCGTCGTTAGATTGTACACTGGTGTTTAGTCTAATTTGACTGGAAAATCTGATAAAATGGACCACAATATCTAGTATACTAGTCATATTTGAAAAGATTCTGGTCAAAATGACCTGTGTTTCCTAGTCAAAATTTTGACTAGAAAACAGCGTAAGATGGCAACTCTGGTCCCAAAACCAGAACTTTTGACTAAGTCATTTTGACCAGAATCCTTCGAAATATGACTTTTGGTCGATTTTACCAGATTTTCCCGTCAAATTTCGACTATAGAAACGTATAACATAATATTTGACTAGGCTTGTCAAATGTTTACTTGCACCTCACGTAAATTTCTTCGTATATACCTCATTTCACACAGTTATTAATTTAATTTTTTTCACATTTCAAAATCAACTATATAGTATTTATGAGTCAGGAGTCAATACTTAACAAGAAGGCCATACATAAGACATGTTTACATTCCGACCGTTGCTCGGTGGTGAGTCACTTTTAGATAGGCCATTGCCCCCCCCCCCCCCCCCCCCCCGGACTTTTTTAGACTGAAGATCATGGCCTTGAAGTTTTTATAATAGAATCACGACTCGTTTTTATCAAGGTAAACGAGCATTAAAATGCTAGACAACATACATTTTGACAATAAAACTTGTTTCAATTAAAATTAATTTTACTTTCAAATTAACTTATTCTGAAAAAATTAAGTACTATCTTCCTATTATTTCGTACTAATGCTTTCATCGTTTTACAGGCATTTTAACCCATTATGTCCGTTATTCCGAATATTCAAAATAAGATTCATATTTAGTCACATGTTATACGCACTTGCTTTTGAGCAAGGGAAAAATACAAACTGTCTTAACTATTATGGCCTATGCTAATATAATCAAAAATTATGATCCTTCGTAGGTATTTTTAAACTCATTTAAATGTACAACTGTTTTTGAAAGTTTGCCATTTCCATGTTGTAAAGAGTTTTAAGCTTGGCAAGATAAGTATTCACCAAAGTCGTGGCTTTGAGCTCTAAAAATCAGGTATACCCCCTTTAAAATCAATTAACGGTATAGGTTTTCATAACCTTTTAATAAAACATCAAACAAATTTATGAATCCTACATTTAATGTGTCGTTGAGATTTTCTGGAGAGATGTGCATACTTGTATCCTATAAAAAGCTATGTTTATCATAAATCGGTAGTGTCCCTTTATTAAAAACAAGAATTTCACCACTTTTCCACCAACTTATTAATCAATTTTGCATGCAGCATATTTTGAACTCAGCCAGCACCCTCGCATTGACCTAAAATCACCTCTCAGATCTTTTAGTGTATCTTGAGTAGTCAACGCTTATCTGAGCCTTGAGGCTGGAATGGATCCCCTAAGCAAATTCCAAAATGGCATGCTGTATGTGTCCCAAAATTTCAAACTGTCCCGAAAAGTAATTTCTTCAACATTTGGTATATTGAACCTTTTTGCATTGGCTGGGGGGAATATGTGTTATGCTATTTGGCAACCTCAGCTGGTTATAAAGTTTTCGGCATTCAAAATGGCTGCCATTTTGTTTAAATTTTCCAACTTGCGTCTTTTTTTTCAAAATGGCTGCCCCAAAAGTGAGTTTTCGAATATTACGTGCATATTGACCGACCGATTTTGAACAATTTTTTTGTTTCTTTATTCATTTGTTTGGGCATCATAGGTGTTAAGGTGTAACTTCCAAAAATCCAATGGCGCCAATATCAAACTATTCAAATTCCAAACTGCTGTTGTCAAAAAGTCAAACTGACCCAAAATGTTTTTTTTTTCAACATTTTGGTATATATTGTACATTTTTAACATTTCTTGGGGTGGGTCTTTGGTTTGTTGTATATGGCAACTCACTTGAAGGTAGTCGATAAAAATTACACATTCACCATGGCTGTAAGGGATGCACTCTCTTTGTTTTCGGTCTCACGTATAAAAAAAAAACACTCCGCCACAGGGTTGACCTTTCTGCACACAGGCCATGACTTGTTCAGCTGAGCGTAGTGCCGCTAAAATCACTTCAACAGAGGGCCGTTTCTGTGTCTGCGATGATCGGAGGGATGAAAGAGTACTCCCTGGCCGAGAAGTGGCCCTTTGTTGGTCTAAAATGCTTTTACAATGATTGGCCAAGTGATCTAATTGGGATGGCCAAACTGAGTAGTGTTAAGTATTATTAGTGTTATTTAGTTGTAACTCATCTTGGCATCAACTGAAGAGAGAGGACCTGCTATCTATTGCTAACAAACTCAAAGTGTCTTTGGATTTTTCCTTTGTGTACAAGGCGTGGTGACTTTCTTTCCTCCCGAAAGGAGGGGTGATTGCCAACCCTATCGATCACTTTGGGATAGCCCTTAAATACACTTTCGCTATATCCCTGTGGGTGTTTTTTTTTTTTTACAAAATCAAGTGTCTGCTTTATTCCTATGCCGTACTGAGTCGTGTTGGTATTTTCCCTGGGAAATAAGACGCAAAAATATGAAGTTTAGTATGCAGGACGGAGCGGTAACAACTCCTCCCTTCGGAAGACGAGGTGGTTCATTAATTTATCAATTTAATTAGGTTATAAAGTTGACCATAAGGTAGGAGAGAGAGGAAAATCATCTAACCACCCTATTGCATTACGCAACGCCGATTCATCCCAATTATATCACTTGGCAAACTCATTTACCAGCATAGACCAACCAGGCCACTTCAGCGGCAGGGAGTAACTCTTTCATCCTACGGATCATCGGCGACAGACCGGTGTTAACGTAATCTAGTCCGGCAGGTATCACAGTTCGGGCTTCATAGACGACACACGGGAATAAAGCTTGAAACTAGATATTGCTTGAGAGTCAACATAATTGAGTGCCCTATGTTCACCATTGTCCCGACTGTGAGCCTAGACTAATCTCCTGTCACACCGCCCTCTGTTGCGATTTCGCGCACCTCAGCTGAACAGTCCATTACCTTTGCGCAGAAAGGTATATCCCGATCCCCCCGATGCACAGTGGTGTGGTTTACTTTTGACTTTTGACTGTAGGACTCCGTAACACTTCCTTCAAATCCAAACGCAGAGGGGTGGGTGCGCTGGAAATCAGCTTTCTTAGATTGCGGATTTTTGTTCTCTGATTATTGTTACTTAAAATGTTTTCGTTGGTAGGGGTATGTTAATAAGCCAGTCTGGTTTAGTCGATTCCATTCATATATTGTGCGTTTGGAAAAAGGGAGTTTTGGTTCCCATCCTTTTTTGCAGCTGGTCTCAAGTAATGTTTATTATTGGTGTGACGAGTAGGACGGATGGCTGGTGTTAGAAACTTTCTCGAGGAATGGCACCTGTTCTCGTAGTTCTACAAGCCCACCCTGCCGCCCGATGCTGTAATAAACCATTTCCAATTTCCCTTTTGAGTTCCTTGGTTTAATGTATATCCAAAACAACTGTACTTCAATATTCTTATGGGCCGGACCAGGGTTTTTATAAGCTTTCGCTTAACTCAGTTGTACATGGTGAATGTTCTTCATACATATTACGTATTCTTTTGTCGCTTTTTGGAGATTTTATGTGGTCATATCCCATTTGAGACGATTGTTAATGTGAATCCCCTAATGTCTGAATGTGATGCAGTTTCTTCTTGGAAAACGTGTTTACCTCAATTTTAATGGTGTGTAGTTGCGGACCTTGCATGAGTGAGTTTGAGGACATCGCATTTTTTGGAATGTTGATTTCATTTGCCAAATGTCCCTGGCCAGGTGTAGAATTTAAGCAAGATCGGCTTGTAAACAGAACATCCAGAGTTGTCCGTGGATGGTGCTATCATAACAGCCATAGCATCGGCGAATAAACTACCTCTGATGATAGGTATTTGGATGTCTTTTATATGTATGCCAAAATAATAATGGGAGGGCCGAGTACTTGCCGGTGCGGAACGCCTGATCTAAAAACCTCCGCCAATTGGTGAATGATCCCCATCCACGACCACTCTCTGTTTTCCGTTTAGTTAAGAAATTCGATATCCAAGTGTGTGTCCTTCCATGTGGAACCAAAAATTTCATCTTGCACAACTTCTGTTATGGAGGACCACAATCGAAAAACTTGCTAAAATCCATGATGATCATATCATCACATGGAACGTTTTTATTCAAGGATTTAGGAAGGTCATCCATCGGTTGTTAAAATGATTTTGTATTTCGCAGGAATGCTTGGACTAAATTCTGTTACGGTCTGTCAAAATTTGTTTTTACTAACATGAGCATGATGTTACTATGTATACTATGTTCAAATATCCTGCCACGGATAGGATTTATGTGGAAACGAAAACGAAGAGATTGAGTCGATTACGCCATATTGAATGTGTAATTTTAACGACCCCCTTGATTTGCCAGAATAACAATACACATACTCCAATCCTACCCCAAGAATGTAAGAATGTATCAATATACCGTGGTCCCAAAAAAAAAAAAACCGCAACACTTGGGGGCAGGCGCATAAGTCTTTGAAGAAAGAACGTGACTAAACTAACTTAGTCTTTGTTGTAAGGTCGATGGGACTGTTAGCTAATAGTTCCCTGACAAGTTCATAAAGGTATGCTCAATAGTTTTTAAGATATCACCCATGCACCGCCAAACAAATCAAGTAACCCTCAGAACCCATTTTACAAACATTGAAGAGCTGGTTAACCACAAGACTGACAATGAAGAACGAATGGCAATACATATTATTGCAATCAACATTTACTTGGCCAATCACCCCTCTTGCAGAGCAACTTCTAATGACAAATGACTCATTTGGCATATATTATTTAACTGATATAATAAAACATTAATTAAAACATAAATTTGTTGGTGATAATGTGTTCAAGAAGATAGAAAACTATTACTAAGTCATATACAAACTCCACATGACATTAATGATAGATTCGTTTGGGCGCAAACTTGCGTATTTACTAAAGAATCATGATAATGTTACATTCTTCAACTTTATGAAAGTAAAACCTCTGTTTTCAACACAAAACTCATAACAATTCATTAAATATTCATATCTGTTCTGTCATTAAATTGTAGGTTAAGATAACTCTTTGTGGGCCGTCACCAATTGATGATGAATGATTAGCTCTCAGCCAATTGCAGTCTTATTTTGCACAATACGAAGAGGTGTTGATCATACCTTCCTGATTCGATCTTTTGGTGTGGGTTAAAAATGCACACTGTTGTTAACTGTTCTTACAAAGGAAACCTTCCATATGGTTAATATTTTGGTGAACGCCTATTTTTTTAAACGGGAAAATGGTGATTGGATGGACTTAGAGATTCATATTGGTGGGTCTGGGCACACACCGTACAGTGGGGGGGGGGTGCGGTATTTGTAGAATAGCGCCATCAAATTTGGTTACAATGGGTCCTGCAGGTTACTAGATTTCTGGACATAGATTAAAAACTATTTACCTAATTTCATGACTTTCAGGGATATTAGCTACATTTCCATCTTACCTTCAACAAAAGAATAAGTAGTCAGGTGCCTTTGTTCAAAACTTATGGCGCTTACCACCACGTGGTTTGCGTTTTTTTGGGACACACGTATAAAATACCAACTTATGAAAAAAATAAATTTTGAGTAAAGGTCTGATTTTGACATACGCAGCTAGTTTGGAATTTGAATATTTTGATATATTAGGCAGGCGCATTTTGGGGATTTGGAAGTTGCCTTTACCACCTCATGATGCCAAACTACTAATAAAGAAACCAAAAATTGCTCAATCGTTCATAGGCACCTAATACTCCATAACCCACTTTTTGGGCAGCCATTTTGAAAAAAGACGCAATTTGAAATTTAAAATAAACAACTGGCAGCCATTTTGAATGTGCAAACTTTATAAATCTCTTGATTGACCCACTAACATAATAATATTCACCCATGAAATGCAAAGATATGTTAATTACTATACCAATGTTGAAGAATTACATTATAGGGAAAGTTTTTGACATACAACAGCTAGTTTTGACATTTGAATTTTTTGATATAATGGCAGCCATGTTGGGCTTTTGGAAGGTGCCTTAACCACCCCTCATGATGCCAAACACTTAATAAAAAATAAACCAAAATGCTCAAATCGGTCAATATATGCACCTAATACCTTAAAACTCACTTGGGGCAGCCATGTTGAAAAAAAGACGTAATTTTTAAAAGTTAACAAATGGCAGCCATTTTGAAATGTACACCTCATTTATAATCAGCTTGAATTGCCAATACCATTATACATATTCATATGTTGACATACAGTCAGCTGTTTGGAATTAGAATATTTTGACATAGGGCAGCCAATTTGGATTTGGAATAAGCCTTAACCACCTCGGGAGGCCAAAAATGCTCAAAAGGGGTCAATATGCACCTAATACTATACATACTCCAAAACTCCTTTTTTTGGGCAGCCAGTTTGAATTTGGGGCATAAGGCAGCTATTTTGGACGTTGAAGATATTTTACAATCAATTGTCATGGCCGAAAACCTATAGATGGACACCAAAACACCAAATGGTCAATGTATAGCCAAAGGTAACTTTTTCCCCCACCCCACCCCCTGATTCCCCCCGGGGACCACTTTGGGCACACTTTTTTAAAATCTCTGCCGGTCCCATCGTATCAGCGGAAAAAATCAGTCGAGAAACACTATCAAATGAGAAAGTGAACACCATTGTCCCTGTTGCGCGTGGCTGTTTACCCGACTCATCATCCTACCACATTGACAAGTGTTTTTAAACAATTTTTTTGACCTATTTGCCTTGACCCATGGCACATGCCCCATCTCCGATCTCATCTGCCGCCTACTTACGCGACAATATATGGTGCACAGATGGACACCAATACTTGCTTAGATCAAAAGATATCGTGTTGACAGGTTTATAACAATTTTATAACCCTAGTTTTTACCATATTTTGACCTCATTTGACCTTTGCCCTATGACACACGACCCACTTCGCGGATCCCAGCCCACCCAGCGCGTACGTCAAAATACATTTGTGTTGCGAAGATGGACACCACACTTGCTTAGTTCCAAGATATGCATGGGCACCACACACACACACAACCACATAACGGGAGCATTTCTATAGTCCCCCTCGCCAACAAAAGTTGGCGGGGGACCCAAAAATTGAGAGGCTGTAACTGTAGCAAGCAGTAATGAAAAATAAGGTCAACCCAGTCGACGGGTATACGAAATGGGTAAAGTGGTAATTTTGTGTGTTATTTTTCACACTTCTGCAATTTTTAGTGCATTTTCACCTTGTTTGTTAAATGCTTTTTTCAATTACCCTACATAAGACTTGCACACAAAATAAACCTTTTGTGTGTTCTTAATTGCGTCACTTGATTCAGAAGTTGCGCAAAAAGTGCAAATTAATGAGCAACAACGAAGATTCCACATTTTTATTTCACAACTCGATGTGCATTTCATGCTTTCATTGTGCAAAAGGAGCATTGAATAAAACCCACTTAAACCCACTGCCGGAGTGGTTTTATTACAAAATTACTTATTTACAAACAAAGAAACTGTTTTAACAAGCTTCTTCATTTCAGCGAGGGTTAACACAGGTTAAAGCAATACAAACAATGCAAAACGTCGTTTGGCAAAAATTGATGGACCCTACTGCAAATGTACCGTGTCCCTTAAATAAAGCAAGGTTTTCTGTAGAGCATCAATCATATTATAACTAAAACGTATGCCCATTGAATTCGGGGCTGGTAGGCGATTTTTACTCGACCCCTTTCTGGTCCTTCACCCATCACTAAAATTAGTCAGGCTTCTGTAAAAGGCAAAGGGTGAAAAAAAAAAAAGATTTAGTGGTTTTAATTCCACTTTTATTCCTAGAGTTAAACTGTGTCCAAAAAGTCCATGACTTAGCAATTTATGATTTATCCACTACGAATTTAACTGAAGGAGAGCCGTACTAAGAATAGCTTAAAATATACGTTACAACAATATTTACACATATCGATTGGTCTCATGAGTAATCTAAAGTATAACTAACCAATTAAATGAATTAAATCATTTTTTTCTGACCATGTCCCCCTTTTAATTGCGCTAGGGTAATGTGGATATGATTGTTCAAACGATACGGACGGCACAGTACGTCATAAACACCTTCACATGTTAACCTTTCATGTGTATTCATATGTGTGACACAAACTTGCCGACCGTATCGCATAACAAGTTATACAATAGTGCGAAATTTAAATAGCACATGGTCAGACTAGATAGTTTTTATATTATT
Source organism: Ophioderma brevispina (assembly GCA_023653785.1). Lineage (NCBI taxonomy): Eukaryota > Metazoa > Echinodermata > Ophiuroidea > Amphilepidida > Ophiodermatidae > Ophioderma > Ophioderma brevispina. The sequence goes on along the minus strand of JAMKCH010031334.1, from coordinate 46,137 downwards.
GTTATGTTAATATGGATTCTTTTTCGCTGAAACCACTCGATATGGGTCAATAATTATTTTAGATGTATAGTGTATATATTATTTTATTGTAGCGGGTTCTTCCTTTAACAACAACAATACACAAACAAAATGTCGCTTACAAACAATTTGCAATGCACCTTGATTTGAAATGTGGCACCCTGATGAGGCATGACCCCATAAGGGAAGACTCAATTACTTATTGCCAGAGGGAGTTCAGGATTTTTTGTGAGGGAGGAACATGAAAATTTGTATCAATTAGAATGGAAACCTGAACTTTAATAGAAAATTATATACAAGATTTAACCCTTTACCGGGACCTGGTGCAGCATTTTCGCTGGGGTTTCCCACACCAAGGTGTGGCAATTACTGACCTCCCCGTCGGCAAACTTGTGTGTATACCAGCTGAAATCAGGTTTGGCAGTTTCTTGAAACAGCCTATAGGCGAGACATTAGGTCTGGACCTCCAATACATATGAAGGAACCTGTACTGCACCTTAGACCCAATTTTTAATCAGACTCAACTTTTCAAAGATGACCCACGAAAAACAAACTAACCAAAACGGAATATGACCTCAGTTGACCTTTGACCTTGTTCATGACCTTTTTGACATCATCCCATAAAGAACATGAAGGAACCCACTATTGCACTTCACCCCAAGTCTGGTTTATCGGACTTAAACTTTTCGAAGGAGACCAAAAAACGAAAACCTAACCAAACTGGAACACACACATACATATACATACACATACATACGGACTGCACATCCCCCTCGCGGCCATATTCCCCTCTTTTTCAAGGAAATCCTCTTAAAGAGGAAATTTCACGCCCGTAGTTATCTCCAGGGCTGGAAAATGCCATATTTTCCGGAGCACAATCAAAATTTCCTCCTGGTTCAAATTTGCCTTCAAAATTCTTAGTTATTTATTTATCTCATGACAAAATTTCCCTCCAAATTGAAAAATTTCCCGGGACCTTCCCAGTTCCCGCACTTTTTTTCTGGCTCGTTCATATCATTTTTTGCCACTTCGCTGCAAATATTTTTTTTATAAAATCCCTCCAAAATAACTCACCCCCTCTTAGATACCGCTTTCCACGCACTCAAAACCAATCCTTTTTGTTATCTTTCTGGTGTCTTCTTTTTGTATGTTTTGTTCTTACCAGACCCGATGTAATACCCAGTTTTCATGTAGGTAAGGTATGCCATCTAAGATTTGATATCGTAGTGATTTAACCATTGTAGGAGGGACTGACGTAGGGCCCCTTTTTTGCTGGCTTTGTTTGCTCGATGGTACTTGGATATGCTGTAGGTGAAAAGAAAACACGGGAAACAGAGTTAAAGCTGGCTAAAAGATTGTATGATACTTTTATATGAGCTAGAAGCTCGAAAGCTGATGCTTGTATATTACAAACAGAGTATAGAATCTCTTCACAAGTATTGCTCCAGGACCTTAAAGTATACATGATATTTCCAGAAAGATGCGCACCCATTTTTTCGAACCCGCACCCGTTGTTTACATATTTAGAATGCTTACCAATAAAATTAGATCACACCTGAAGTGAAACAAGCTATACGTCAGCTTTCTGTAATAAGAATTATGATCGAGTAGTTTCTGTCGGCACGACAGAAATTCCAGGCACGGTTTTTCTATGGGCTAATGGGGAACGATTACGATAGCAGCAAGTTAAAACCAAGGTTTGCGTTTTCTTTTGCACCTGTTTTGTCCAATCACCTTTGGAAACGTTCTCGGGTAGGTGGTCTACAAAACCGACCAGTAGAAATTTGGAGAGAATTCATCCTAAAAAATCTCCCCCCGTCCCTTTAAGAGTGCATAATCTCAAAAGCGGCAACTTTCATGACTATATGGCCAAAATCTATACCAATTCCATCCACCTCGTTTTTTTTATATTTTCATCAGGGAGTTTCCTCTGCCGATCTGATGCCGTACTTTTGTTTGTCATAATCGGCCGGATCCACCGGATCTACCCGATGATTTGTCGCTATATTAAAGATCGACCAACCCTAGAGAGTACTACCTAGGAGTTGCAACTGATGAAAATTTTTTAAACTTTATAGGAATTGGTGACAATGATTACTAATCTGTGTGGTCCACATTTGCTTACCAGTTCCGATGAGGAATTTTGGAGGATAGATTAAACTTTACTTATCGAATGTTTTGTGAAAAATAATGACGTACCGCCAATCAATCAGCGTCATTGAAACTCCAGCAAAACTTCTGGGTCCATCAGAATATCAGACCATCATTAACAATTATTAACAATTATTCATAATTATTTAAACTCATACCTCCGTAAATTACAAGTGTTTGCATTCAATTGATTGCTTTCAAACTTCAAGTTTCTAATCCAAAATTGCTGTTTACAACTTATGGCAATCGGCCTTCACACGTGCCGTCAATCCACAAGCAGCCATCTACAATGTTCTTGTGCAAATGTGCCGATCCGATTTTTTTTTGGCCTACGGACGCCGCCCAATGTTCAATAAAATATCGTTAATCTCTAATATCTATACATAAAAGCTTAAAAGTAGATTTATGTTACGTGCACACTTTTCATACTTTGGACGAAAGCTACCACTATACATTCTTTAAAATTTAGCCCAACTTGAAGAATTCCATTGTCCAAAATATAGAACAAATTTGATCATGCTCACACTATTTAAAGTATAATACCCACAGTACGATGAGGACAGGCATCCACAAACCATTTTTAATGGTGGGATGAGTCTGTGTTGCCGGCGAAACTGTCCATTTGCTGACACGATTTGTTAAAAAATTCCTGCTCGTTATGCTCGCGCCAATAAACTTAAGTTTTGAAATTGTGTTCGGCAAATGAACAGTTTTTTGGCCGGCCACACTATTTTTAACAGTCGTTTTCAAAAAAATGGGGGGGGAGACCATTATCAATACAAAATTGTTCAAATACTGTCTAAATATTTTATTTCATTAATATTCCACCTACACATATTTTTACATTAATACCGATCTTGCCTGCAAGTCAATTATTTTGCTGACAGAGTTCTGTAAATGGGGCGGTGTCACACACCCTGCGACACACCCCTCTAGGAACAGCCTGGATGAAGGGGGAAATCACTCCACTGATGAGTAAAAAAAATCCCCACCACCCAAAAATGATAGAAGTATACTTAAAATTTGAAATGAAACAATGGTGCTGAAGGAAGCAAAAAAAAGAAAAATTCTGCCTGACCAAGACTTCCCAGACTTTTTCCCCACCCCTTGATATCTAATGGTACATCCCTATGTAAAATTAACATATGCATTGAATAATCAAAATTAATTCCTGACGCTTAACCCATAAATCATGCTGCAGCATAGTCCAAACAACAACCAGACTTTTCTATCTGCATGAGATAAGAACCTTCCTTAGACAGATCACATTGGGATGCTTTAACTCTCTCAGCAACTGCGAAGAGAAATTATTTTCAAATGAGATTAAAGATCTTAATCCAACAATTCTTAGGCCCCGCGGCTTATACGCGAGCTGCTTATATTCCGAAAATTACGGTATGAACTTGATTTTCCTGCGACAAAGGAAATCCTACTTCTAGATCTACAGTCAAAGTACCAATTAAAAAGGGAAAAACATGCACACTGGCTGGGAAAACATGCACATGAATGTTTTTTTTTTTACGTACTTCTGTGGAAACTTTTGCTGACATGATTATACAGATTGTACACAAAATTTTTCAGTCTTCCTAATATAGTAATGAAACCATTTCAGGCAGTGTAAACTTTCTTTGTTTTACCCTAAGACAGCATAAACGGCCATTGGAAGCAATTGAGTTACCTTAGTTGCCTTCTACTGCTCCTCAGACATCAGGAACTAGTTTTTTTTTTTTTAGGCATTGCTGTCCATATTGCAGCTTGGCCGCGTTTCCCCTCAGAACCCCATTGCTGTTATTGCTGCTTTCCCCAAGGAGATCACTAAAAACCACTTGCTTTCTATTGCCATTGAGACGTCCCTGCTCCATAACACGTAGTTTCGGTCGCCACTTTGTATCCCACGGTGCATTACTTTCCCGAAGTCCCATGGAGTGTCAAGGTCAAATTTGCAAACCCAGTAGTAGAACGTACATTCCGGTCATTGCTTTGCATTGACTTTTGGCCGTTCTCCCAGCAGAAGACAGTTGAAAACCAATTGCTTTCTATTGCCAGTGTGACGTCTTTCCTCAGGAGACTTATTGCTGCCTATTGCTGGTGAGACTAAAAAGCTTTTTCTGCCGTTTTTCACTGGAGGGAAAACGGCTCACCAGCAGTGCAAGGCACTAATTGCTTGGTATTGGCGGTGGGACTTCAGGAGAAACTTTTGCATTGCCTTCTATTGTACTCCCGTTACATGATAGGGTTATTATTGCAGGTGTTGTCCCCTTTCACTTGACTTCAACAGTAAAGTCTGTCTGCCTGCCTCGAGTCAAGTGAGATCAATGCATTCAGTTGTTTTGCGTGCGTATTTATATGTGTCACCGTGATACATATGCCATCGATTTGAATCAATACTCACAATTTAATACTGCAATCACTGCATTACACACAGATGCCATTATTAACACAACAAAGGCGAACAGGCTGCACAGCTATAATTACGGCATACACTTCTTTTGCGCATCGGTAAAGGTAATGGTTTTCTGTTTTTATTTTTGATCGACATGATTTGATTGATTCACTTCTGTTACTTGGATACGGTCATCTACCAGACCTTTTAGGTTTGTAATTACATCGATTCTGCACATTTTCAGTGCGGATTTGGCACATTTTCAGGGTGGATTTGGGACAAAAAACATTTAATCGCCTAAAAATCGCACACACAAATCAGGTTTTCTAAACGCAGATTCTCCCAGACCCTCCAACATCCTTTAGGATTTCCATCTATGATCCATAACATTACTTCTATCAAGCAAGTGCCTTGAACAAGGCTATGAAAATCTATGCCCAGAAAGGTACAGGAATGTGTGGGTATTTTCTATTCCACTTGAAATCAATACTACCGCTGTGGAGTGAGTGAGTGATAGAATTTAATGACACCTCAACACAATTGTGTCATCGCAATTATAAAAATAATCAACCATTTTATAAGACAAATTGATTTAAACCGTGATGAACATTTCATTTAAAGATAACTCCAATTACAACATTTTAAAAAGACAGCCAAAAATATCTATAAAAACCACCCTCCTTCACAATATTATTACCTGAAGAGGCTTTATATCTTGAAAACTACTGCTGTGGAAAATTTTACATAAATTGTCAAATCCTCATGTAAATACAAGGTCTTAAGTACAATGGCTGCCATGTGATACATCTGTGTACTGCCATACATGTATCAGAATAATTCAATCTTTCCTTGTCAGTGGCTCTTGAAATGGTTCATCGGGTGACGGTGTCACCTGAAAACCCATTTCAAGAGCCGCTGCCCAACTACTTGGCATAGAACGTATGTTGATGAGAATTTTCTGAAAGGGGCATCTTATTGCAACCTGTTTACAAACCTTCTTGCACGTCACCGTGTTGAAAGTCAACGTACTAATGGGCGCCCCGGTTTGTTCCATTTGGAAACCATACTCGCTCCGTTCCCCTGTGGACGATTGTTCCATATTCCACATTCATGCTTTTATTTCCAGCAAAGTTTGACACACACACTAGCCACGCGCGTCCAGGCTATTCATATATGAGACTGCAACAAAAGCAGAAAGCCAATGGGCTTGCAGCCACCTTGACAGAAGTACGAAACAAATAAAAAGACCGGGGAACGAAACTAGAAAACACACACACATCACTCGACCATAGACCAACTCATAACCGTGACTTTTACAATGACACATGGTATACACACCACACTCACAGCACACACAGACGAGGTGGCCCGCTCGCACCAAACACAGAGCGCGTATGTCCACACTCCACTCACGGTGACAGGGGGCTCACATGGAAAGAGTACATACGCATAATTATGTAGCATGAAAGAAAATGAATGTGTGTGAATATAAATCATATAGTGTTACCGAATGGGCCTTCAAAACTTCAAAAAGTGGGTTACCCCGGGGACACAAGATTTACACACACATGTATAACACACCTGCTCTCGACCATCGCGCAGCCCAATTCCACCAATAACGTGCTCCACGGTACCGGTTGCCTGCCAAAGTCTGAATTGACGTAAAGTCCGAAGAGTATATTTCGTGGAGGTTTATCAGCTCGTACGGGTCAATTAGAACAAAGACTTGGTGACTGTGATAGCTTGCCCCAGTGGACTTATTGAAACGGGGCAAAAATACGGAATCACCTTCGTCGTTTCCCCCAATGCCACAGGTGGAAACAAACCAAAGAAACAAAGTGGCAAAATGCAATTTTGGCCTTTTAATTAATAAGTAAACCATAACAAAAACTTTGCCGTATCTTCCCTAGATGTAGTCCAATTTTCAATGCCTTAACCCAAAAACATGCAGTGTGACCAATCCTCCTATGTACGTAACTATTCTGCATTTCGTTCGAATCCAAGTTGGGGGTGCCGTCCTGGCTTTGGGGGGTTGCGTGTTAAGGTATTCGGCACCGCGATAAAGCACCTGTGACCTTTTGTTTCGATTTACGCGTGCAAAAAGGCGGCGCAATCGAAATCAAGAGCAAGGGCAGAGTCACGTCAGACATCACCCTTGGAACTCGGGGCCGCACAATTAAACCAATTACGAGGCATTATGACAGGGACAAGCGTCCTCACAATACTCACTGCAACCCCTCGCTGCAAGCAGACATTGTGATATACCCCGTTCCTCAAATCTGTTGTTGAGAGCCAAACCCCCTTCGGGTTTCCTTTGGCTTGTAGTTGCTTTGTACACATTCCGTAGGTCCCTCTTCTAGCCTGCGTCCTTCATATCAAACATGGTCCCCACTTTCTCCTCACGGCTGAGCCTTTCTCGATTTGAATTCGTAGTCCCTTTTGGATACTTGGGGAAATTGAATAGAAAATCACAATAGGTGACTTCCGCTATTGTGAACATTTTTCGACCTGCTGTATTTGTTTGGGCTAGATACGGTGTGTGGCACAATTCAAGTGTCCAATCCGCATTTCATTTCTTGGCTGTAAAAGCTTATTAATGAGCTTCCTGTAATTGTAATGGAGAAACAGAAAAACGAGTTTTACGGATTAATGAAACACACACAACACACAAATTGGCATGGACCTTAATTTAGGTATCTTACCCAGACATCAGATACATGTTGCAGATCTATTAACATGTTACCATCAACAATGTTCACACTGAAGTTTATCCTAGCAATTGATGTTATTATTTTTTAGCATGTAATTTTTTTTTTTTTTTTTAAGTGTTTTTTAAAAATAAATTCTGTATTGTATTATTTTATTATATGCACTTATTGAATGGATCTTGAACCACCCGTGTGCCGGCGTGCTTTCATTACCACTTTCCATTCACTCTGCACAAGTTGACTGCTAATGCCCCTCTGACCTTTGTATGTGACCTCTAACCCTATAGTGGCCTCAATGTTCTATGTACATGGCAACCCATACTTGAGTTTGGGTGACAATAAGTTGTTGAGTGTCCCATCCGCGATTAAGTTGAAAGTTTAAACCGAAACTTTAACACACGCAAGGACGCCCCATTCCTGATACTTATCATTCAGTCGGATCCAGTGAGGGGGCGGAGGGGGCGAGCGCGCCCCCAGTAGAGAGCGCAAAATCTTGCAAAATCAGCCATTTTGGACAAGTTTCAGCCGGCCACCCCCCGATCGTTTTGAAGTTTTTCAAATCCTGGATCCGCCCCTGACTCTGAGTATACATGTGACACAAAAGAAAGTTCTAGTGGTCCCTCCCCTTGTGGTCTCCCCTGTTAATCTGCGTAGCGCGAAGCAAAGTTCAACTGTTAATGAAGCAGCGAACGAATCTCTCCCAACGCTCTACAACTTCCAAAACGTTTTCCATTAACATCATTTCTTACTTAATAACCCATCATCATGACTATACTCTCAGCGCAAGTGCCTTTTCTACGGTCTGCTTGACTATAGTGTCCTTGAATGTGGAGGGTTTTTTTCCAGTGCAAAAAGTACCAACTATCATCATCGCTGATTTGTGTAACAATCTCGATTGCGATGTCCTAATTTCTGCAGGAAACCCACAGAGGAATCAATTACCACCGAGCGAAGTCTCCACCATACCAGAATGGTCCTGCCAACCGCGAGAGACCACGAGACGGAAAGCATCACAATCGACGTAAGTGCTAAAATGTGTGAGAACAGTTACCGAGGGGTAAGTAGAAGCAGCCTCATTTCTGAGTGAGTAACAGACATCTAAGTCCTCACCATTGAGCTTGAGTGTCTTTCCATAGTTCTCTGTTCTACAGAACCGGCTCCATCAGGAATACGTTCGAGCAACCCTCAGCTCAACCCTGGGAAATTCCACCAAACCCCACTTCTTGCCTTCAGTTGGCGACTAGGGATCAACACACAGAGGTGACCGCAATGGCTAAATGAAACTAAAAAAGATGGACAAGCTGTCAGAGAATGGATAGACAGTCAGCATCTACATCTCCTTCACGACTCTAATCTGCCGACATCATTTCATAGTGGCCCGGCATGGAAGAGAGATTGATACGCCTGATGCTAGCTGATATTGTTTAGCAAAACATCTCTTTAAGCGGCTTTGGTACTGCAGATTGTTCTGGATCCTGTTTCCACACAAACTCAACAACGACCAATCGGTATCCGAAGGGTCAACGCTGCAGTAAGAACAAACAAAGTGCCTTTTAGGCCGGCCTCTTTACGTGCAAGTATGCGACTGGGTGGCAAAGATTCCACTATGAGCCTCTGGATCAAACGTTAGAGGATTGCCGCCAAAACCCCCCATCACTATTACAAAGTGTGCGCCCCAACTAGCTAACAAGACTGCACGGAGACTCATACCCAGAAGCTGTAGGACTGAATATATACCAGGCATTTCCAGATGTGCTCCAGAATATCAAGGAGTCTATACGACATTTTTTGAGGGAAGCTGATCCTTTTTTCTGGCTGAAACCACTGCTAAAGGTGAGAGGCTTCGGGAGAGGACTCCCCAGAAAAGAGCAAAACCGTGGCACGGCGAAGGGACACTTTCAGTGAATCCCCCGATATGACCCCTCACCAGCAAGAAAGCAGGTCTACATCCGAAAGCGCCGAGGGGATCCAACATAACCTCCACAGCAGCCAAGTGTTACAGGACAGAGAACACCCAAGGCCACTTTGGCCACTCAACTGCTTTATACATGGCACGTGCAGCCAGAAACCCAAGAAGATCAACTAGACCATAAAATGTATAGTGGTGACCCTGGTTTCCCTCGCTCCCGTATCAACATGGACGAATTGGAATGCCAGGTGGTATTGCACACATAAACTTCAACCAGGAAAAGCATTAGGCCTTGACATACAGTCTCTACTGAGCAACTAGAAAAATGCTTGTCCCAGTAGCAAAGGAATGGCTTCTTGAGCTCTACAATTGCTGCCTTATTGTCCACAGGTTCCCAAAGATCGGGAGGAAAAGCACATGTGTATGGCACTCCGTGAAGCAGGGGAAAGAATCGCATCCAATCCCAAGGAGGCTACAGCCTATACAATCCTTAGCCATACCTACAAGCTCTTTGAGCGCCTCCTGTCTCAACTCGTTAATCGCACTTTTGGATATGACAACATGGTACGGCTTCAGTTCCCAGAACAAGCAGGTTTCCGGCCAGCCCACAACAAGCCAAATACTCAACCTAACTCAACACATATGAGGATGTTTTCGAGAAGGGTATGGTCACCGGAGCTGTGTTCGTCGACCTCTCAGCAGCAGGGCACACTGAGAGATCAACCGAGCGCCTACTCCTAAGATCCATCCTGGAAATTACCGAAGGGCATCCCGCTTGTAACGTTGGGCTTTCCAGGGTGTGATTTTCTGGCTAACAGATGTTCTTTGTTCAGCTACGAGTGAAGAAGAGCCGATGGCGTAGTCTCAGGAATGGTCTACCACAAAGGAGTGTGCTTACACCTCTCCTGTTCAACATATATAGCAACGACCAACCTAAGAGTACAGGAACCTATCGTTTATTTGGAATGCATACGATCTTGGAATTAGCGCACAAGATGTCGACTTCATAGTTGTTGAAGAGAGACTCCCCAAAACTTTGGATGAACTCACTCTTATTATGAGAAAACAGCCTACTGCAAATCCATCTAAGACACAGTGTGTGCTTTCTACGCCATCTACTCAACGCATGAGCCAAACGTCAGCGAAAGTTAACCTGGTCGGGAACTCTCCCCTGAGTCAAACTGTGATAACCCCTGTCTACTTAGGATCCCCTTGACGCACTTCTCTCTTATAAGCCAGCATTGGAGACTAACGAAGAGTAAGTATGTTCACGCAATAACATCTTGACAGCTGCACTGGCACCGGATAATGGGGTGCTCACCCACTTACCCTAAGATCGACGGCAACTTTGCCCTGGTGCTACGTCATGTGCGAGTATGCCTGCCCTGGTTGGGAAAGATCAACCCATCCAAGAAGCTTGATCCAAAGTTAAATGCCTCCTGCCCCTGCCGGCTATACAGGATCCTCCTTCCACACCAATCGAACCTTGTCATCCTAGCCGGGACTTGCTCCACAGACATCGTCGAGCAACGAGCGATGCAAGATGCGTTAGCTTCCAAGATCCACATGTGAAGCACCCGTATGATCTGGACATACTACCTCTTGGCGCAACCGCCTAAATCTAGAGAGAGTTTCTTAACAGAGAGTCCAACCGGTCTTGAAACGTCTCTAAGGAGGTAAAAGAGAATTCCTCCTTGTGGAACAGAAAGACTTGCCATCAACAAGTACCACATCATCGTAGCGAACCTGTGAGGCATCTCCCACGTGGAGCGGACTCCTCATGGTCTGAATGGTGATGCCTCAGTAGATTGAGAACCAGAACTGTCCGATCTAAGGTTTCCTTGCAGAATGGTGCTATCTTTAATGCAGACCAAGGATCTGACCCGGGGGTGTGGTTTGTGGACCAGCACCACCCATCATTGAACACCATCTTGGTCTGCCCACTGCTGAGCAAGCATGCACAAACAAGGACCTTGCGTATTCAGTGAAGCAGCCAGACCTTTTACCCATCTATGGCTGATCATATTTGAGAACCACAGGTTTGGACACGATAAAAGAAGAACTATGTATTCTCGCTTCTATCATCAAAACCGCAAGTCTTTTTCCCACGGTACTAGTAGTCATTGTGTAACAAACAAGTGTCTAAGGGCCTCATATCACGTGAGACACGATAGACCAAAATCGGAACAATCACCTGTGAAATGTGTTCATAATGCATGTTTAAAATTAATATTGTGATCATCTTGCCTAAATTATACTAGGCTCACAACCAAAATTGGGCATATGATTTTGCTACCATTTTGACACCATATTTTTTTTTATTCCCTTATAATGTATTTATTTGATGCAGTAAAAGATATTAAAGGCTGACTCTAGATTTTGAAACTTGTTTGTGTAGTAATTCAAAAATAGTCAACTTGGAACTAAAGATATCACCTAAGCTTAATTCCGATAAGGTTAGAGATGATTCGGATTTTCCGTTATCGATTCAGGTACAACACATTTATGGGTACTTATATCAATGCTTTGATGTGTCCGATACGCGATAAAATTTAAAATATTGGGCTCGACTGACTGCGTCTCGCCCATATTTTTGCAACTCATATAGCTCGACCAATCACTTGGGCTGAAATCAATCCAATTTGAACAGTACACCTTGTGTCCCAAACAAACGCAACACATGGTGGTGGCAGGGCCCATCAAGTGTTTGACCAAAAAGCACATGACTACTTGAGCCCTTTTGTTGGAAGATAAGAATGTCGGTACTAATATCCCTGAAAGTTCATAAAGGGGAGATTAATATTTTTAAAGATATGACCCCAGAGCTAATTACCTCCAGGACCCATGATTTACCAATTTGAGGCGCTATTAACCACAAATACGGCACGGTACGTTTTGCACCCAGAGCCACCAATATGACTATCAAAGTCCCAACCACCCGTCCACCCCCATTTTCCCCCCCTTTTTAAAAGACAGGTGCTGCAACAAAATAATTAACATATGAAATTTTCCATTGGTAATAACATACTAAACATGCATTTTTTTAAAATTTAGTGTTCCATTCTGTTTCTTCTTGTCAGTCTTGGTTATCAGCTCTCATTTTGTACAATGTGGGTTCTGCGGGGTACTTGATTGTTGGGGTCCTATATCTGGAAAAACTATTGACTCTGCTTTATGAACTTTTCAGGAATTTAGCTAACTCCCATCTTACCTACACTAAAGAATAACAGTCACGTGGCTTTTGTTCAAAAACTTGGCTCCTACCACAAGTTCGTTGCTTTTTTTTGTTGGACACACGTAGAGCAGTGCCATAAGGATACCGTGTATAACAAAATTCCGATCCGGAATTTATAACAATTTTGATTTTCTATATGAAGGAACTGTTTCGATTTGGAGCTTAGTTATTTCACACAGTGATTGTTATATGGACAAGCATTTGTAAATGCAAAAAACAGGAATGTTTGAAAATTGATGGCGCTCCTCCTTGGTAACTCTGAGCCAGCCCTTTAGACAGATTATGATGTGGCCAAAAAAAATATATGTATGAAAACCAAATGGCCCAAACATACTTTTTATTTTTGCACATCTCCACGTGAAAAAACCCACTAACTTGTTTCTGTTTGCTTTCATATATAATTTCACAAAAAAGACCCCAACACACTAGTAACAAAGAAACATGTAATATTTATTATCTTTTTTCAATTTTAAATTACATTTTAAGTTTTTGAGTTTTATTGATTTTTTAGTTTTTTTCTTTTTTTACTGTTTTATAATTTTTTGTATATGAATTTTAATATAAATACAACAACATTTTATCCTATTAAAACCGGGTCTCTTTATACATGTATCTATCAGTTGTAAAAAATACCATAAAGGGCAAATGCTGGTGAATATTTGCAATATTGAAAACAAATATGTTTGAATTTATGTTTCCCAGTACCGTGTAACATAATGTTACACATCTGAATTTTTCATCTTGATAAATGTGGCCCTTCACACTCCAAACCCCATCTGTAAATTTTTGGCTCCAATATTTTCAATCCCTTGCTGGAGAGCTAAAACGATTGTGGAAGCCCCATAGAGGTGTGTAAAATAATATTGGTCGACCAAAATGGCACATTCGCTCATACTTCCAACACCTTTTGCCCTAATGCACCTGTCAAAGAAAAAGCCCCAGCCCCTGGGTACCCGGGATGTCAGAGACTGTACTCAGGCGTAGCCAGCCCGTTGGTTCCGGGGGGCAATTTCCCGATAGTTGCAATAAATTTCCCGATCACAGCAAAAATTCCCCCGTCGCAGGCAAAAGAATCCGAAAAAGGGTTGATTTAACATGAATATCCGGGTTTTATTTCCGATTTCCCCTCAAGAGTTCTGCCCCCCTTTTCCCGTTGCCCGCCACCTGGCTACTCCACTGCTTGATAGCCGGGGAGTCGATCCTTTTTTGCCCGGGGTATACCGTGGGGGGGGGGAGGGGGGGGTGTATCCGGGACTTGTTCATGGAGTTCACTCATGTCAAAAAAGCAGGGATTTGGGGTCGGGAGTTTGAACGAGATAGGCCGGGGTTTGCTAAAGAGAGGTTAGTGAAGACTGCTGGCTGCCGCATTCTAGACCGGGCAATTTAAAGGGGCCCCCTGAAAATTTGCATGAGTGCCGCATTTTTCCTACCTGTTGGCTGGAATAACTCTCAATAGCGTCGTATCATTCTTTGGATGAGCTCAATATCTCAGTGCAGCCCAAAAACTCTGGCGTATAGTTTTTATGTTATAAAATTTGTCTTGGCCGAAGCGACTGATATGGTGTATACTGCGAGCTGGGACGGCCGGCCAGGTGCAAAGACTTGGTTTATAAAAACCTACTTGAAATTCCTTGGATGTCATGCCTCATTTCCACGATTCCCCAAAAACAGGGTGTATACGTCGGACAAACACCAGAAATTTCACAAAAAAGGGGGGGTGTGGGGGGGGGTAAAAACAAAAAACAAAAAAAAAAAAACCAAACAAACAAAAAAAAAAAAAAAAAAAAAAAAAAAAAAAACAAAAATAAACAACAAAAAAAAAAAAAAGGTGGGATGAAAAAAATCGTACATTTATATTTATTGATTACACAGGGTTTGTTGCCCTTTTGAGGTGCACATTCCTCGGCGATTCGGTGATTTGTTGCATTGGTACTTTTTTGTCACGCTGTTAGCACTCTTTGTCGAGTTCTTCAACCTTTTTAATATCCGATCAAATATTTTTTAGATGACTTAATATTTATGTAAGCATAGAAATTAACTTCAATCTGACACTCTATTTTTTTCTGATATTATGATGGAATATAGCTTTTTTTATCAGTTTAAGAAGCTTATCATGTCCTTTCCGCTGTCGCGCACATCACGACCAATGGTGTGGATCCATCGTGAAGCCGTTGGCACGCCTTGGCGCATCAGTTGCCGTCTCAGCGGGGCCAAAGTATCACAGCACGAAGACGACCCAAATGAACGGCACATCGTGATGTGTCGGTAGTCCCATTTGTGAATTGTGGACTGTGAAATAATTTGGAACTTTTTATAATGTAACGCTTTATTTAGGCAGATGATTGCTTGTAAAATTATTTTGAAATCTTAAACCTTGACAATTTGGATTCTCCTGCATGTTTTTTTGTTTTTTTCTGCAACTGTAGTGCTTTTAAGCATGCACTTAATGCTGTTTTATATATGTGCAGAATGTGCTTAAAAAGGCTTAAAGATTATCTGGCAACAACCAAACCCCCAACTTTTATGGTGATTTTTTTCACGCTTTTCTGTTTGATAGCCCCACATTTGGTCAGAAAAATGACCCAAAATGCAAAGCTTGATGACGGGGTTTATAATAAAAATACAATTTTGGAATGCATATGATAAGGCCGAATGTTCCCCTGTTTCATACTTGATTGTTGCTATGATTTACTGTGTTTTTTCTATCAATTTTTGAAAACAAATGACGGTGAATGCGTCGCCTGCTGGGCTCGTAGTGTTCCACTATTACAATTATAAAGATGGGAATTTTACATCCGCTTAGAGTAGTCGTAAAAGTTATATACCTTTACCTTATTATCCACGAAGGAATATTTGAATACTTGGTGAACTAGGTCTGCGTGCCTCACCTAGTACTCTAGTCGAGCGTAATTTTCTGTATCATGCTGAGTGTTGCTTTTATAAACGTGTATACAGAACTGTCGCCAGGAAAAAACACCCATATAAAAAAATTCGACGCGAATGCTTGCAGAACTATTGATGAACCCCTAATACTTTTTAACGAAGTCAGTAATCATTTCACAGACCTGCAATTGCAATCACACAGACGCTTTGAATTTTTTACTAGTTATGAGCCGATGCTATGTGTATTGTAAGTCATTTTAATGCATGTAGGTACAACCCCAATTAGTTTGATTATCGGATTTTGTTTACGGTGCAGTGCCGGATGAATTCCTTCCTTTGTCGAATTAGTGGACCCCCCCCCTTTTTCTCATACACAAAGTTGCTATATTAGAAACGCCATTTCATAGCACGTTGCATGTCGATTAACAGCAGGAGCAGGGCCCCGTTTTCGGCATTTGTGTCCCCCCCCTCTTCCGAAAAAGCCTGATTTCTATAAACCCCCGGAAATGAAATCGCACAATGTCATGCATTTCCCGCAAAATTTGTGAATTTTGATCAGAGTGTAAAATTAGCATCCAGGCACGTTGGCACAGGAGTGGCGCTACCCAGGCTCCGCCATTTGGAAATACAATTTTTTTTTTCAAAACATAAATTTGAACAATTAGAGGTACACAATCTTTCTAATTCTTTGAAGTCTTAAACGTAACACTCGATTACTGAAAATCTTTTTACTGATAAAATTCACTTCGTCTAGTGTACAGAATGATTTACACTTCGGAATCGGAGAATGGTAACAACCTGTGGATGTCCATTGACTTCGCACATGAGGGTTGCTTGTGACAGTTTCAATCTGTCCCCTTGCTTTAAAGTCTGACAATCTTTTGCAATCATCCCTAGCTCGCAAACAGAGCATGTTGACTGAACTTGAAAATTGTCACAGGGGATCGGCCGCCTTCCAACAAAGCCGATACGCATTATTGACCTACTTCTATACAGGTCTCATGGCCATAGCGCTTCTGTTTCTCCCGATCCCCTCGAGAGAGTAAACACACGCCGCTGCTGCAATAGAACCTGGAAGATAGAAGCCGAGTAAAATTGCTGATTTTGCCCCTTCAAAGTGAAGTATCGCATTGAATAGTAAAGTCCGCAAAGTGCCTTAGTTAACATGAGAAGCAATGTTGGCACATTTTTTTTGAAGGGCGCCCCCAATTTTTTTAAATGTGGAGATTTTTACAAAAACCACGGTTGCGTGGTAACTGGCTATGAAACTAACCACCTGTGAATGGTTAGCTCGAAAATGTTCTCTGTATCACAAACGAAAGAAGTTTGTACTAGAATAAATATATGGGAGATCCCGATAAATAATTCACGGCTGCTGTTAACGTCTTTCCAATGTGAAAGCCGGGAAATAGCGCCATGTACGTGTCTACGTTCATCCATAGGGGTCTTTAATAGTTCGGGCAGTCGTTAGAGGTTTCCGAGGTTATGTTCTCGAGGTGCCACTATTTCATCTGGACAGACATAAACTAGCATTTCCAGCTCTGCCGTCAGTATAATCTGGGATCCCAATTCAATTTACAAAATTGCTTTATTTGGGTATAAAAAAAATACAACGCATTTTTTATAGCATTCTCGTCGCAGGCATAGTTTCCTAGACAATTACCAACGTAACTGTTGCAAAATGTCAAATTTGAAAATTGGGGTCTCGTCACAAAATGTGCAATATTGCTTTAAATCCCTTAAAAATGATATTGCTCATTGGCATAGTGTGACCAAATGTCTGCAGCATAGTGGCCTCTTGAAATGAACATCAGTTTTTTTTCACCGGGATGCCCCATATTGCCTGCAAATTGCCTGCAAAACCCTTGTTTTGACTTTATGGGGATACAACCCTAGGGTTGCGGTACCGAAACTAATAGAGGTATGTTTTGGTGAGATATGTTACGATTGTGTTTATATTTATTTTATAGGCTTTTTTTTTTGCAAATTGCAACCGTCCTGGACTTCGACAACGCAAATGCAAGCCAACGCTCGTATTTTTATTCAAATCCCGACCATATCGCGATTGTAGGTCTAAGCCTAGCAATATAGTGGCGATTTGGGAAGCCTGATGTGGACTTCGCGCGTGCTTTCTTGCCAGCCCGGCTCTGATCGGGATTGTGGGGACTTTAAGCCAGGGGTTTGACGCAACTTCTTGAACTTTTTTACCCGCTAGCAGGGGTTCGGGACTTGACCGGGGGTTTGACATAAAAATGTTGCCCCCCAGGGCCGGACTGGTCCGGTGGAGTTTTAACCATTTTCAAATACAAAAGAGCACACCTTGTGTTCAAGTCCTGACAATCCCCTCCCCTGGGTACCCCTGGCCGGGGCCATTTTTTTGACATGGGAGTTTGACAGGTGCATAAGACTCACAAGTCACAGGTAATGAAAAAATGTAGGCTTCTTCTGATACCAAATGTTGACGCACTCCGGTAAAAATCTGGTGCAATATTTCCTGGGACGAGGCCTTAGTATTATTCTTTAAGATCGGAACAGGCTCTTTACAAAGCGGAAGCGGAACGAGCGCAGTTAATCCACCAGCGGAACGAGCGCATAAGATCCTCAAGGTCGTAGTGAGTCGCCTTTGTCTCCACCGCAGTCTGCTCTAAGAGGTCTGCTAAGTTCCGATCCTCTCGAGCTGAGTCAATTCTCCGTCATTGGCGCGGTGAGGGGGCCCTCCGTTATTTATTTTTTCTTGTCCCCCTTGAACGCAGGTACGCTATTTATTGATTGTTAATTATATTATAATTTTTTCTGTGCTTTGAGGGCAGATAGTCCACCGATGGAGTTTCCTGCTACTCGAGTCGCAAAGCTTCCGCCAGCGGAACAAGCGCAAACGATCCACCAGCGGAGCGAGCGGCATAGTTTGCACTAGCAGAGGCGAGCGCATACGATCCACCCAGCGGAGCGAAGCGCAGGAGATTCCACCATCGTAGCGAACGAAGAACAAACAAACATCCCCAAGCGGAGCTAGGCACAGAACATTCCGCCAGTGGATCGCGTGCGAGAACATCCGGCCAGCGGTCAATTTTCTCTTAATTATTTTTTACATTGAAATGAAATGAAATTTCATTATTATTGCATTTAAAACAACTATTTTTACTTTGAAACAGAATTGGTTCGCCGACTTTATGGCCCCAGATGATTTACACTTCGAGGGAATCGGAATGCTAAACCTGTGATGTCATGACTTAGCACAGTGAGGTTGCTGGTGACAGTTTCATGCTGTCCCTTGCTTGTAGTCTGCAATATTCGAAATCACCTAAGCTCCAACAGGCATGTTGAATGAATTGAAAAATTGCACATGGGGATCGCCGGCCGTCACACAGCCGATACCCATTATGACATGACTTCTATACAGGTCATCAGTGGCCATAGAGCTTGTTTCCCGATACCCTCGAGAGATGTAAACACACGGACGTGCTGCAATAGAATCCTGGTAGGAGCTGATGAAAAATTGCTGATTTTTCCCTTCAAAGGTGAGTAATCGCATTGATAGTAAAGTCCGCAAAGTGCCTTAGTTAACATTAAAGCAATGTTGGCACATTTTTTTGAAGGGCGCCCCCAATTTTTCAAAAATTTGGAGATTTTTACACGGTTGCATTGGTAAATGGCTAGTAAACTACACCTGTGAATGGTTAAGCTCGAAAATGTCTATGTATCACAAACGGAGGAATTTTGCTATAGAATATTATTTCGGGATCCCCGATAATAATTCAACGGCTGCTGGAACGGCTTTCCAATGTGAAATAGCGGGAATAGCGGCCATGTAAGTGTCTACGTTCATCCATTAGTGTTTTATAGTTCGGGCAAGTCAAGGTAGAGGTTTCGAGGTTATGTTCTCGAGGTGGCCACTAATTCATCATGGACAAACATAAAGTAGCATTTCCAGTCTGCCGTCAAGTACAATTCTGGGATCCCAATTATAATTTACAAAAATTGCTTATTTTGTGATCAAATACGCATTTTTTAGCATTATCGTTCAGCGGCATAGTTTCCCTAGACAATTACCAACGTAAAACAATGTGCAAAAAAATATCAAATTTTGAAAACTTGGGGGCGCTCTTCAAAAATGTGCAATATTCTTTAATCCTATGATATTGCTCCCCCAATTGGGCATATGTGTGACAAAACGTCTGCATGCATAGGTTGCCTCTTGAAAGGAACATAAAGGTTTTTTCACCGGGATCCCATATTGCCTGCAACCTTGTTGTATACTTAGGGGATACAACCTAGGGTTGCGGTACCGAAACTAATAGAGGGATGTTTGTGAGATAGTAGCTATTTTGAGATTTAATTGTATAGGCTGCACAGTCTGGACGTCGACACGCAAATGCACGCCTCGTATTTTATTCAATCCGAACATATCGCGATGTAGGTCTAAGCCTCGCAATAGAGGTGCCGATTTGAAGCTTGATGCGGACTTCGCGCTGCTTCTTGCCCGGCTCTGAGCGGAGGTGGGGACTTCGGGGGTTTGACGCATTTCTGACACTTGTTACCCAGCTAGCAGGGGTCGGGACTTGACCGGGGTTTGACATAAAAGTGTTGCCCCGTAGGGGCCGGACTTGGCCGGGGAGTTTAAACATTTCAAAAGCACACCTTGTGTGCAATCCTGGGCACCCGGGTACCCAGGGGGCGGGGCATTTTTGACAGGGGAGTTTGACAGGTGCATAAGAATTCACAAGTTCACAGGGTAAATGAGAAAATTAGAAGCTTTCTTCTGATACCAAACTGTTGACCACTTCCGGTAAAATCTGGGGATGCTGGGACGAGGCTATAGTATTATTAGAGATCGGAACTGGATCTGACAGGCGGAAGCGGAACGAGCGCAGTTGACCCACCAGCGGAACCGGAGGCAGAAGATCCGCTAGCGGAGTGAGCGCAGTTGATCCACCAGCGGAGCGAGCGCAGAAGATCCTCTAGCGGAGTGAGCGCAGAACGTCCGCCAGGATTTTCTGCGCTTGAAAGCAGTACTATATATTGTTATTATATTATAACGTTTTCTGTGCTTGAGGGCAGCTGTCCAGCCGTGGATTTTCTGCGCTCGAGCGAAGAAGCTCCGCCACCCCCCGCGGAACGAGCGCAGACGATCTACCAGCGGAGCGAGCGCAGAAGTTGCACTAGCAGAGCGTGAGCGCAGGAACGATCCCACCAGCGGAGCGGCGAAGGGAGATCCAACCAGCGGAGCGAACGAAGAACATCCAACCAGCGGAGCGAGCCCCAGAAACATCCGCAGTGGATCGAGTGCAGAACATCCGCCAGCGGTGCAATGATTCTATTATTATTTTTTACATTGAAAATGAAATGAATTCATTATTTATTGCTAAAACAAAACGATTTACTTTGAAAACAGAATGAGTTCGCCGAATGTGGCCCAGTGGATACTTACTGTATTGGCTTTCTGCACTCTGACACCTGTGAATGTGAGCGGTAGACACACGGTTCTTCTAAGAACCACCCAAACAGTCCTTTTCGGGACAACCATTGTACCAAAAAGAGTAATGAGGCTTGTGTTGATGATGATGAACTAAAATGTTTAATAAAACAAATGCAAAAACGTTTATATTTCACAAAACGACCACACTCATATGACCCCATACCTCAAAGTGCTGTTCAGTTAACAAAAATCATCACTTTTAAAAAACATCCGCCAGCGGAGTGGTGGGTTATGAGTTGTTCAAAATGCCACAGCCTCTCTTATTGTTTTACAATGAAAATAAAAATGTTTATTTAAACCAAACTATTTGCATTGTAAAACATAATTGAATCAAAGTATTTTGATATTTTTGGGAACCAAGCAGATGCCCCGCTCGCAACGAGCGCGTCTGATCAATGGAGCGAGCGCAGAAGATCCACAAGCGGAGCGAGCGCAGAAGATCCACCAGCGGCGCGAGCGCAGAAGATCCACCAGGGGAGCGAGCGCAGACGATCCACCAGCGGAGGAGCGCAGAAGATCCACAGATCGGAGCGGAGCGCAGACATCCGCAAGTGTACGGCGCAGAAGCATCCGCCAGCGGAGCGGTGGGTACAAGTTTGTTCAAAATGCAATATCTCTCATTATTTTTTACATTTAAATGAAATGAAATTTCATTATATATATGCATGTTATATAAAATTGTTGATTAAACAAAATTATTACATGAAACAGAAGTGGTAGTTCGCCGACCGTGGCCAGTAGATTACCTTACCCGCAGGCGCCGATAAATTTTATTTTTTTAATGCCCGATGGGCAGAGCTGGTCAACTTTAACTTGCCCGAATCTGCCCGAAAATAAAATAAGTGAAACTACCTTCAAATTCATCAAGTTCCAGTATAAACATTGCTCATTCCCTTTGAGTAAAATTACCACTTGATACAGATCAGCTTGTTTTTTTTTTTTTTTATTTCCTTGCGATATCTGGTATATTTTTATTTTGAGATTCAATTCTCCATTTCCATTTCCTTATCTTCAATGTTCAGCTTTTTGCTGATTAGAAATCTATCTATTACTGACTCTCCCCTACAACGATCTTTATCAAATGTCAGAATTTCTCAGCCAACAGAAAATACACATGTGAAACAATATTTTGTCTTTTGGCCGATGATGATCCCCAGTCATTTTCCCAACACACTTTTTGATGATGCGGAGCCGGCCGAAGTCGAGTACAACACTGGCTTTTACTTTATGCAATGAGCCACCTGGTATTGCGCCAAACACTGGGTTGACCTTTAGCCAACGACACGAGTAAACAGCTTCAAGTTGGACAGACCACTACTGCGGGGCCACGATTACTTTTCACCGGCTCTGCTCTTATGGATTCTTGATGCCATAACAGTTTAGGCAGTCAGGTCCTAAACGCATTATTATTTTTTTGTTTCAAAATAATTCGCCCTTTCCTATAAGCAAGAAGTATTAAAACACATTTTGATACATGAATTACTTTTAAATTTTTAATCAACCGCGTGCGAACACTTGTCTCCATTTGGAACCTTCCACTACATGTACATGAGAAGGGGAGAAGTTGTACATGTTTTTACAACAATAAATTGGATGGCCACATCAAGGATTAAGGTAATATTTAGGCGCATGAACCATCATATGCTAACCCTATCATTTAATTGGATTTGTGTATGTTATAGTTCTTGCAAAAATCTACTTTTTTTATTTGAATTTATTCTTCATGAGAACTTCCCCGCCAATTTTGTGAGTCTACCCAGCTGTACCGCATGGTGGAATCGGATCACTGAGCGAATAACGGTCCACGCATTCGCTGATGCCGGTCAACTTTGTTTCTTCTTCCTCTCCCCGTCACTTATACTATTAGTAATATGGAAGTAAGACTTCACGAGGGAGGGTTGAGCAAGCCCTAAACATAGACAACATCAAAAGGAATATGACGTAGCGAAAATTGCTTCACCTGGAATTTTTTAATCGATCACCATATGAGGCGCAATATTGTATGTTTATGTGCTTGTTGGGACGCCTGGATATCGTAGACCGTTGGTTTTTGCGTAAAAGAACCAAGTTTGTAAAATGACTATTTGTTTTTGGGATTGTTGATGAAATAATTTGTATGGAAACATCCAAACGACACTTTTGAGCTTTACATATTTTTAGACATTGCCTCTATCGGACCTGATACCAGGAATCGCTATCCAAAAAAATCTGGTTGCCCGGGCAATCGGACAGGCGATTTATCGAGCCTGCGCTTACCCTCGGTATTTTTTACATGAAAATAAAATTGTTTTTTAAAAACTATTTTGCATTGAAAACTAACTGAATGTTAAAGTATTTGAATAATTTGACCACAGCAGATTCCCCCACCAGAAGAGCGAAGCGCAGAAGATCCCCCAGCGGAGCGACGCAGACAACTCACCCGAATCAATCGCAGAAATCCACAGCGGAGCGAGCGCAAACATCCACCAGCTGAGCGCTCGCAGAACATCCACCATCGGAGCGAGCGCAGAACTCCACCAGCTAGCTAGCGGCTAGAACATCCGCCAGTTTATTCGAGCGCAAACATCCGCCAGCGGGAGCGGTGGGTTTTATGAGTTTTAAAAGCACACACTCGTTATTTTTTACATTGGAAATAAATTGTTATAACCAAATTATTTGCATTGAAAACATACTAACAATGCGACTCCTCGTATTTACGCTATGCGTAAAATAATGTCCCCGCCGAATGTCGCCAACACCCCAGGGGATACCTGCAACTACAAACCAACACCCCACCCCTTACCCAACACCCCCCCTTACCCAACACCCCACCCCTTACCCAACACCCCACCCCATCCCCACACCGCAAAACCCCACCCTCCCCAACACCCCACACCCCTCACCACCCACCAACCACCCCGCAATACACCCGCCCCCTCCCCAACACCCCACCACCCCTTCCCAACACTCTGCAACACCCCCCACCCTCCTTAACACCCCTCAACACCCTAAATAAATCCCCGCATCACCCACCCCAATACCCCGTACCACGCCTCCCCCTTCCACAATACCCTGCACACACGCCACTCCCTCCACAACACCCCAAACACCCTAACCCCCCTCCCCCAATACACTACAACACCCCCCCCAACACGCACACCCCGCCCCCCTCCCCAACCCTTTCATCACCCCTCCCCAGCACGCCGCAACACCCCTCCCTAACACCATCCACACCCCACCCTCTCCCCAACGACTGCAACACACACCCCCTCGCCAAAACCCTGCCACACCCACCCCTCCCCAACACCCTCCCCACACCCCACCCCCCCTCCCCAACACCCGCATCCCTAACCCCCTCCCGAACACCCCATGCCACCCCTATGGCATAGTAGTCCCTCATGTAGCGAAGGATTTTGCCTACGACGTAACCGTTTTCAGAGATACAGCAATTACGCATCTTTAATTAGCTCTTTGCATACCTAAATCGCATATCCTCCAACACCCCACCCCCACCCCTCACCTATGCATAGTAGTCGCAATGTAGCGAAGGAATTTTGCCTAATCCGACATACCGATTTAGAGATATAGCAATTACGCATATTGAATGAGCTCATTTGCATACTACCGCATATATCACATACGTTCAAATTGCAAAAAGATGTGTCCCATGATATTCTATCATGCAGTGCAGGAATTTTGGAATTATCCAATGTACAGTGTCAAAATATAGCAATTACGCTGATTTTTTGCATATAATTAGCTCATTTGCATACTCAATTTGTCCCAAATACGCCCAAAATCTAATCAGTCGAGAACTCTTCAGCCCGCTTCCTTCCACCCAGGTACATCAGTATACGCCTTACAAAACTTCAGAAAACTTGTACACAGGCCTGGCAGGATAATTTTCATAAATATGCAAATTAGATACTTAATTAACAGTATTTTAACGCCCAAAATCTAATCAGGGTCGAGGAAGCTCATCAACCCGCTTCTTTCCACAAGTTACATCAATGTTGCCCTTACGGAACTCCAGATAAATCCATATACAACATGGGTTTAACATTTTTATCAAAAGACGGACGGACGAACGGACAACGAACGGACGGACCTCTGCTCATTTTATAGTCCCCGTTCCGAACTCGTTCGGGCGGGACAAGTAAGATTTGATATTTTTGGAGCCAAGCAGATGTCCCTCCAGAAGAGCAAGCGCAGAACCTCCGCCAGCGGAACTAGCGCAGTTAATCCACCAGCAGAGCGAGCGCAAAACATTCCATAGCGGAGCGAGCGCAAAACTCCACTAGCGGAGCAAGCGCAGACCATCCACCAGCGGAGCGAGCGCAGAACAATCCACCATCGGAGTCCATCGTCAGAATCCAACCAGCGGAGCCAAGCGCAGATCCACCAGCGGAGTATATACCTCTCTCAATACTATATTTGTGATTATAAACGGTATAGTTTTTACTGCTCCGAGCGCAGATATTCCGCTGGTGGATCTTCTGAGCTCGAGCGCAGAATTTTCCCTTCACTATTTATGACGGAGGTGTGTTCCTCGCTCGAGCGCATATACTCTCCGCGATGGATTTTCCTTTTCTCTTCGCGCTCGAGTCGCATATTTTTTTTTTTTTCCCCTCACTATATAGTGACGGATGTGTTTCCCCCCTGCGCTCGGGCCGAAAGACACTCCGCCGATGGATTTTCTGCGCTCTAGCGCAGGATACGCCACTATCTGATGTTCTGGCGGCGGGGCGCAGAGAGCTCCATGGTGAGTGGATCACTTTACAGTAAACTCATATTTACCCACACTGTTGGACCCCCAAAACATGATGATTGAAATGTGGTTTAAATATTTTGGAACGTCAGAAAGCTGTTTGCACACAACATTTAAAACAGCTAATCAGAATAAATTATAACAAAGTCGCACGCCAAAATTGAAATTTCGCCGGACAAAAATGATAACTCCCTTATTTCATTCTAGGGTAAGTGGATTTTTGTGGCACCATTTGGATTTGTCTTAAACTCACTTTCCAATGATACCAAACTTTCTTATATTTTAATGAAAAATAGAAAAGTCCCGCCTCCCTTACCTTTAGCAGTTTAGTTTTACAGATTCTAGAACATGGATATAATTAATGAGTAAATTATTGCAAGCTTTTATAATTTTCAGAGGAAATGAGGGCAATTTCTGCTCCTCCACACTGGCAATGCTCGGGAATTTCATTGTCATGAATCGACTTTTTCTATTATGCTATCAGTAGCAATCATCAATCATGCGATGCATGCCATTCCAATTGCATTGATTTAATATGGCAGTGTGTGGTGTACAGCCTAGGCGAACAGCATGACAGGCTACAGCCTAGGCTTGGCCTACGGCGGTCCGGAATAAGTACGCGTACGTATATCCTGTTTCTAAATTTAAAAAAAAAGTTCGGCGTCATCGTTGGAAAATTCTCAAGACTGAAAATATACCGAAAGGCATTGTGAAAAAGATGCGGCCCAGTACTGTAGCGAATGCCGTGTTCACTTTTTCCGTTTTGCGACACCGTAAGACTGTAATTACCCGACAAAACGTTCATTTTCCTCGTTAGGTTCATAAGGTTCAAACCCATTACGATACAATATCCAAAACAAACACTAACGACCCTCTGATGCAAAAATCTCCATAACCCCTTCGTTGTCCCGGAGATATTTGAGATTTGTAATATCAACTTTCATTTGCAAACGCAGCGCGATGAACGGACTGATAACGCTAAGCTCTCGCACAGTAACGGATGGAATTTGTAACTTGCCACCACATCCTTTAACATCAGTTTCATTCCGTGGAGGGCTGTCGAAATTCATAGCCCAGACATCGGGTGGTGGCAGAATACTATAGTCGCCGTAATAATTGTTTGGGGAACTAAGCCGTACGCAGTACCAGCTTGTGCGACCTGTACACGGGCGTATCGCGTGTCTATTTCAATCGTGTGTTTACGCCTGTTAACAGAGTGCGACCCTTACGCACACATGGAGCAAATTGTTCGAATCAGTGTCAAACCATTATTACTCAGAGTATACTAATACAATTCTTTCCGGCTAGGCTTGGCCTACTGAGACTGAGTTTTGTTTACCTGTACACTCACGCCGAGTCACGGCGCTATAAGTAATCATGATTCATCCCACACCACAGGTAAAGCTCCGCTCATTGTGTGTCAGCAACAGGCTTGATAACGACAAATTTCTGTGCAATTACATAATTAAAATTGGAAAAAAATAATTCGCTGCCGACTGCTAGCTGCTATCAAGCACAATACATGTCAGAGGTCACCAATAGGGTTGGGCAATACACCTTCCTTCAGCTGAGCGATATCAGCATTAGGTACACGATTAGATTCACCTATCAGTTTCCCTAAAATCGGAAGTATCTCATTTTTTTTGCCCCGATGTAAAGCTTTCCATCAAAATATCCTCCTTGAAGGATAAGTGACGAAATGTTTCTTTGGTACAAACAATGTGAAATTTCTATTTTCGTATAGGAGCAATCAAATTTCAGCCTTTGTTTTAATATTGAAATAGAAGCAAATCAAGATCACCATTTTTTCTCTCTTTTAAACATTTCTGTAGCCTGAAGACAGGTAAGAACGCTTTGGAGAAATTTTTCGAATCTATATGAAATTACTATTAATGTACACAATATTTGGTGCCTCAAATCTCTCGTTCCACCTTTAAGGGGGGTGTTTCGAAAGGACCAGACCTCGAAACAACAGACCTCATACCTCGAAACATCAAGACCCGTAAGTAAATTCACTCTGGGTCCCGTTTTTTTTGAGGTCCTGATGTTTCGAAACACCCGGGGGGTGTCTCGACACATCAGACCTCGAAACAAAAAACCAGACCTCAGACTCGAAACATCAGACCCGGAGTTAATGTTCAACTTCCGGGTCGGAGTCTGTGTCTCGAAGGTCTGATGTTTCGAAACACCCGGGGGGATGTTTCTGAAACAGCAACCTTCGAAACACCAACCTCAGGACCCGTAGTGATTTTCTCCGAAGTCACATTTCAGCCTGGGTCCTGTGTTTTTGAAATTTATGTGTCCGATTAAAATGGAGTTTTCAAGGTCCAGTGGCATGTGATGTATGCTTGATCGATTAGAAGTAATTCTTATTATGATTGTTAGTTTACCGCGGTGTGTCTTCAAGTGCATTCGTTATTCCAGCACCTTCTGGTTTTATTCATTGATTTGTTCCATAGATATCCCTGAGAAAGCTTATTCCCAAATTATGATTTTGGATTCCGATCTGCGGTTTTGTGTTATTAGCAATTGCTTGTTTCCTCCCACGGCCCCATAGGGCCCTGTGCTTTCATTTCTGTCCGTTTACGGACAGAAAAACATAATTTCTTACCGATAACGACGGCCAAATGTGCCGTACGATTAGACACATGATTACTAAGGCTAGCGTTCGATGATATAAAAATCTTTTTTTATGAAGTCGGGGGGAGAGGCTGGGATCACGATGCCCGCTTTAACCGGTCCAATAGTTTTATCCGAATATACCATTAGGAAACCTTCCTTCGTAATCTTATCTTATGCTTGCAGGCCTAAATTTACATTGCGAGGTGCATCCAACAGTGTAAGCGTATACTATTGCCTGTACCCATGTCGGAAATACGGCAGAACGTTCCCGGGCAAAACGTGGTCGCCGAAGTTGTAATCCATTACTGAATTTTAATAATGATATTTGGGGCGATCTTTAAGCGATTTTAAGACAAAATGCAGCCACTCACGCACGCAAGAACATGAACCAATTGAAAACAGCAATTTATTAATCACAAATTTTTGGGTAGTTTTCATACATATTTTGCATTTTGAACATCCTTGTATTTGTGGTCTGAATCAGGCCCCCGTAGCCAGGATTTTTCTGGGGGGTGGGGGGGTGCGGATTTTTTTCCCAAAAAGTGGAACCTTTTTCTTTCCAAAAGTGGACCTTTTCACAGATGAGGGGGGTGTAAATTGACAAAGTGACCTTTGCCCAAATATTCACCTGTTTGACCAAAAAAGCCTAAAAACCCTATTTTTTCCTAGCTCGCTTCGCCGCACACATCATTTGTGGGAACCTTTTTGGAAATTTTGGAGATTTGGGTGGGTACATCGCACCCCCCCTCGCCCCCCCCCCCGCCCCCTGGCTACTGGCCCTGGTCTGAATTCACGTCCAGGTCTTGATTTTCGAGGTCTGAGGTTGTTTGTTTTGAGTTCTGGTCTTTTGTAACCGCCCGATCTCATAAGACTGGTATCATTGATGTAAAACCACAAGGTCACAGACCGGTCAAACAGGGTGCATACCACGGTAACATGCATACGGCGTGCGTTGTCTTTTTGTTACACACGCCGTTTTCCGTCGTCCTGCTGAATTAATGTCGCCGGCAACATTAATTAATAAATCGTTCTGTTACCCCATTGGACGCTGATTTGGTCTTAATCATTTTTCAGGTGAGGGCTAACTGTATATAAAAGCTTTACCATCTCAAAAATAGCGATTTTTTTAAATCTTGAGGCCGGCGCACTGTTGTTTTCAATGTGCAGTGCCGCTTTACATTGGTGAAGAATGAACTACATGTTCCATATTAAGTACAAACATAATGTCTCATGCCATTTTATATTTTTTAGGTTAGCTTGTTATAATTTTAACCATAGGTTTCCTACAGTAAACCGCTATATGATGTATATAAATTTTACACCATAGGCCTCCTATACTTTCCAAGAATTTTTTGATTTAATTATTTACTTTGTTTTTTAGTCACTAGGTTGCATTATGAAAATCATAAATCACCGTACCTCTATTAATTTTTACTGTCATGGGCAGTGGCATGGGGGGGGGTGGGCTCCTAGGGACCCATGCTAATTAACGCAAACGACGCGATGGATTTGATTTTTGGCCCAATGCAACGTGAAACTAAAAGTTAGACAAACCCACAAAAATATAAACAAATATATAGGCAGCGTTAAAAAAAAAAAAAACGAGGGCCGGCCGGTAAACAAAAAAGGGGCCACTAGGACTTTAGGAAAGTATACGGAGCGCTGTTAAGCATCAGAATCGTTTCATTTTTTTGAAGTAAGCAATGAAACTTGGCACATGGCTTCTATAGCATCAGCGGTTCCGGAAAAAATAGACCGCAAAAATATTAACGCCCCCTGGTGGCCGCCATTAATTGAATTTCCAAAATGTCCGCCAAAATCACAATTTTTGACCATATCTTTTTCCACATATCAACTAAAACCAATTTGGAGGTGTCTAAACCTATGTTTTTGATACCGATGAACCTGTTGGTGATCTCAGAATTTTTTTGGAGGCTGCCATATTGGAATTTCAGATTGCCGCATAAATTTTAAAAATGTGCTGTCAAATTTGCCATTTTAAGCAAACTTTCACATTCCTGTAGCAGTTCTGATTACAGTTAAGGTTTCTATAAAAATTATCTATGTTTTTGATACCCAGGCAACCTTCAGTGATCAAAGAGTTTTCTTCAGGTGGCTACCATATTGGATTTCAAGATGGCGGTCAAGATTTTTAATTACAAATTTGATTAAAATACAGATTTCTAATAGTTATGTCCCAGTTTTGGGCCGACCAGAAACTCATACCACATATAAAACGTACGCTATACCGGGAAAATGGTCCGCCGGCATACTGTAGACCCCACCTACCAAGAATGTTTGGAAGGTTTATTGGACAAACAAGTAAAAAGAAAACAGCAAACCTTGTTTGAACTTGCCTGACTTCCGTAATCTTGTCCCCATAGAAAATCGTGCTTTGACTTCTGTCGTGCACGACGAAGTACCTAAATCATCATATCTGTGCATAAAGACGGCGTATTCGGCTTATTCACTTCAGGTGTGATCTAATACTTGGAAAGCATCCAAATATGGCAAAAAAAAACCGGGTTTGAAAAAATTGGGCGCTTCTTCTTAGAAATCTCCTCATTCGCTTTAACCCAAATTGTTTCTCCAAATGTAAAATCAATCTCCCAACCTTGCAGATGGATACCTTGTATGTGCTCTTAACCCTCTCTACCGAAGGGGGGGGGGGTGGTTACCCACCCCCCCCCCCCCTTCAGTTTTTTTCCTTCCCCCGTCTTGCTAAAACCCCCTTTTTTGGTGTCAAATTATTTTTGTCATTGTCATTGACAGTTTTCCTCTCCTTTTATCCAAAAACAAACATCCACCGGGGTATACGTAAGCAACGGGTTATCCCAAAGTGTGGATGGGGGGGGGGTGGTAACCACCCACCCCATTCGGAAGAGAAGTACCAAACAGCCTAACACAGCACAGGAACATCACATACACGTGATTTTGGTACCAATAGATAGCTATGGTCCTCCTCTTTCCATGATAACAAAATAAGTACCAACATGCCCTTAGCATTAACGTCATCAATGCCGTCATAAAGGTTGCGTGTCAGCAAAACTGCCATTTTCCATAGACACACACGTGAAAAATTTTTCGCCAAAACGTTCGGAAAATCAGATTTTCATGCGGTTTTTGGAATCTACTGATGGAAATAACTGATTTTTTTTAATTTTGGATTTTTTTTAACAGTGTATAACAAGGTGTTTGAGTCGCTAAAATTGAAATATCAATGTTCCACCCTATATTTTCCTCATTTTCGGACTTTCCTCAACATATGACGTCAGTGTGACGTCATAATGGGATGTTAGTACTTATTTTGGTATCCATTTAAAGAAACCTCTAACCTTATCCCTTGGTACCACATTTACAGGAATCGGGTGTTCGTAACGAAATCACGGGGGGGTGAAGTACGCGTATGTACGCTGTTAGGACCCCCCTTTTCAGCATCGTTGGTCACCCAAGACCCACTTTTTTAAAATTTCAACACAAATAACATTTTAAGTTAACACTGTCCCCCAAAGACCCTATTTTGGGGGAATTTTGAAATTGTCCACCCAAATAACCTCTATTTGTAGAAAAGTTTGCAAAAATCTCACCCAAGACCCCATTTTTGGAAAATTTTTGTATAATTTCCACTCGAAAACTTCCATTTTGTGGCAATTTGGCTCTCCTATCACCCCTATTTTTCATTGGGGTCACGAATGCCCTGTGGTTCGAAAGCACGAGTCTTACACTAACTAATATCCATTTCCTATGGGAGTCTCCCCCCACCCCGGGATCTACCCCGGCGAACCATTATTTGCAACCGTTATCCACTGGTAGTCTCATGGCAGTGGAAGAAGGAAAGGGAAGGTAGGCTCTAGAGTAACAACCATATTACCTACAGCTCTTCCTCTTCCACACTCTGGACTATATCCGCTTTCCCTAGAGGAAATGACTCTCAACAGCCTGACGATCAACCGCAAAAAAGGGGTAGCGGTATTTGTGTTGTTAGATCTAGGAGCGCTTTCCCTGGCGTAACATTTATCAAAATGGAAAAATGGCATTTTGGGGGTTAAGGGAGTGGCCCGAGGATATGAAACCTTTTTTGGTCTTCCGAAGCCTTTCAGTAGTGATACCACTTTAGTGTGGGCACAAGGTTTCTTTGACCCCGTCTCGCAGCTAATGACGGTCCTGTGCAGAAAACGGGTTGTGGCGTAACAGGCAAGGTTTGGTTCTTGTGTGAGAAAACCCGCCCGTGCGAGGATGGACACGCCATACTAGTATACTTCGACCAAGAACAAGGCATGTTTTTGTGGAACCACCGTCGTCCCAAGGCGATGCCACGAAGAAGGCCGGTCCTCCTACTGTGTTCTCTAGTGGCTCAAATTCCTGACTCAAATTCCTAAGATGCTAAGACCCGGAGCACTAGCGGCAGGTCCCACTCAGCGACCCGGAACGAGTTCACGAACAAAACCAGGGTGACGTGCGAAAAACATGTAGTATGTTCAGAAAAGTGTCGTATGAATGTACAATTGGGGAAATGCGCAAGACAGTCAGGCAGGTTGAGAGCCGTGGAGGGTATGCCCTGGGACGAACGGTCGGGCTGGGAGGATGATTACCTGATCCCGTCCGGAGGAGAAGAAACGGTCCCTGACTAGAGCGATGAGAAGCCATGGGAACCACAGTCGATGGCCGATCGGGCGATAACAGCAAAACCAGTCAGTTGTCGGACTAAGGAAACCTTCTCAAAAGACTCTTGGTATCACTCGCAATGGGGGATCTTGACTCAACAAAGTATTCGTCGAAGCTTGTGATTCACGGCGGAGGCAAATAGGTCCACATGGAGACGCTGTAGCCACTAAAGGAAAAATGACAAGAAAACTGCTGGAAGGAGGTGTCATTCTTCGTTGACGCCTGGCACTTTGTGCCCTTGCGGGAGAAGGTGTCCACTAGGATGTTTTTCCTTATGTCTGGCTTATCTGGGCATTAACAGCTGTAATCAAGGAGATTACGCTGACAACTGGGGCCACAATAGCACGCCGCGGTTTACAGGACAGTCAATTGTTCTCCGACAACAAGGAATTACCCTATCGGATTAGACTGTAGCGAGGTCTTTGTCATGGCTCATCGCCCGCGTCTTTCAGATGACAACCATGGCGAGAGCAGTGATTTTCACGGTCCTACTGAGCTTTGAACCAAACAAAATCCCTTCTCCTGTTCGCAAGTCGTTTCTCAAAAGATTAAAATAAAATTCTCTTTTTTTAAAAAAAGAAAAAACCTAAAAAATTAAAAAAAAAAAAGAAGGCCTTCTGCCACCCCAAGGCAAAGCAGTGGTAAGTAAGACTAATTTACTGGGTGGGCCAACTTTAATTAAATGACACCAAAAGGATGGAAAAATAATTTAAGGTGGGCCAACTGTATTTTCAGAAATTCCTAAAAAATTAGCTATTTATAAAACAAACAACTATAAACCCGTACGTGTCAAAAATGGTTGTTTTATTAACTTTGAAAGTATATTTACCATCTCTGTAACAAGATGTTAATGCATCGTATACCTATACAACATCAAGAGACACGGAGAACATTCCGAAAGTGCCCTCCATTCTTCAAAACTTGTTTTACATATTTAGAAATGTGGGCCATCTATTGAAATGTGGCGTCAACATTTTAATATTTAAGTCAAAATAAAAAAGGCAAAAT
Source organism: Ophioderma brevispina (assembly GCA_023653785.1). Taxonomy (NCBI): domain Eukaryota; kingdom Metazoa; phylum Echinodermata; class Ophiuroidea; order Amphilepidida; family Ophiodermatidae; genus Ophioderma; species Ophioderma brevispina. The sequence goes on along the minus strand of JAMKCH010031334.1, from coordinate 12,332 downwards.
TTTGGAAGAATTAAGTAGAAATAAGCTGAAATATATGTTACAAATACAATAGATCAGGCATAAAGATAACTATGTCGCTAAATTGTCATTTGCCATGTTTTTTCACAATAGGGGTGGGCCCGTACTCTGTGACGGACTGTGTAACGGACCATACTTTTTGGTCACATTTTTTCAACCATATTTTTAAAGTTCCCAGCAAGATTTCAAATTTAATGTTTTTTCTTCTCAATATTGCTCCAATTAATTAAGAAAAGAATAAACGGTTACATATTAACTTTGAAAGTAATTTTTCTCATATGGGTGAGATGTTACTCATGGTGACGGACAGCATAACGGGCCAAACTCTGTTTTTTTTGAGGGTAACACAAAATGAAAATCTGTTCCGCCATGCATTTTTTTAAATAAAAGCATAGTTGGTACCTACTGAAGTAATTACTCTGTAGCTCATGGTGGTTTTTGTATGCAATAGATGTCCAGAGCTAAAACTCTTCAGGGAATCACTAATGAAGGTCCAGAAACATATTTGGTTGGTAACATAATTCCCACTGAAGCGAAAATGCTGCAATGGGCACCGCCCCTTTTTGGGCGGGGTCACGCCACGTTTTGAGCGAAGTACTATGACTGTATCTACAGAACCGTGGGACAAGGATGGTTGAGAGACCACTCAAAATGTGCGTAATGGCCACATTATGGTGGGTCAGTAATACATTTTTATATCCAAAGTCAAAAGGTTTTTAAGATTAATTGTCAAAAACGGATTTCACCATATGAGTAGTAACCAATTTGAATGAATTCCATAAGGTTTTCATGCCAAAAACAGGAAGGGAGTTCACCATACACCTTGGATTTTGCTCTAATCTCCTCAGGGATAATTTTTGGGAAACTAGGGGATAGGTCACAAATAGAAAAATTCATATCGTTCCGTTCTCAATGACAGCCCGTCAAAATTTTGTGGACTTTGAGCAAAAATGGGTATATTAGTGAAAACCGTTGCATTTACATGTAAGTTGCTGTTATAACAGTTGTATTTGCTACAAACTCATCAGTTATGACATTTGTATTGCACAGGAGCTATTGACCATTGGATTTCAATGGGCATAATCACATTTTAATGTTATCCTTTCATTTTCATGGGCGGGCAGCAGTCAAAATGCCCATCGTAAAGTGAAATAATTGTTTTTCCATTTATAGGACTGACGTTAGTTAAATACAGGCCAGAGTACATGTAGGTCGTACGCACAGGGGGTGCAAATTCCACAAAAGTCCAAAATTTAGGGAAGAAGTTTTGACAAGAAAGTCCACTTTTTGGTGATGACATGCTCAAAAAAGCATTTTAGTGGCGGTTAGGTCCACTTTTAGCAAAAAGTCCACTTTCGAAAAAGGTTCCACTTTTTCGAATCCCGCACCGCCCAAATAAATCATGTATACGGCCCTGGTGTTACGGACCCTCAGCAGACAAAGTAAATGCTGCTGTGCAGGGTCTTAATAATGATCTAAAAGCACTCACTGTATGTCTGTGACCATGAAACAGACAAAAATAAGATCCCCCAACCCCCCTCCCTGGTATGTATGGAAAAAACAAACTAAAATAAACTGAACTTAGACGGCACGCCGCCGGTGGGAATAGCGACTTAATTCTACGTGTATTTTTCATTTTGTAGGCCTAATGGCAACAAAGGCCTAAAAGCATGCTGAAGGGATGCTTTAAAATAAATAATCAAAATGCAATAATACATGCCGGTTCCATGAAGCAGGCTTAAACGTTTCATGACCCCTAAAGTGGCCCCATTATTACCCAATTTTTTTACGCCGCACTACCATGGCCATAGCCAAATGGAGGAGGGGCCAGGGGGGCCAATGGCTGCCAAACACACACAATTCAAATCGAGAAGGGGAGCCAAAAATGGCAAAGAAAGAAAAAGGGAGAAAAAGAGAAAAAAGAGGGTGCGGAAGGAAAGGAAAAGAAAGGGGAAAGAAGAGAGAAAAGTGGGAAATGGGAGAAGGAGAATGGGCGAAGGAGAGAAGAGAAAGGTGGGAAAGAAAGAGGAAGGGAGAAGACGGAAAAAAGAAGGAACGGGGAATTTGGGTTCGAAACACTTCATTTTAGCTTCTAAAATGGGGAAAACCCCAGACCTTACGGGATCTCGCCCCCCTTAGGACCCCCACCCCCTCGTACATTAATCATCCGTCATGCAAGTACAGGAATCGGGAAAATCTCTTATTTATTCCCCCCCCCACGGGTCAGGTCGGCTACGCCACTGCGCACTACGGCCGCATGGTACCCCTTCCAATGAAAACATAAAGGAAGAACATTAAAATGCCCGATTGAATCCCAGTTAGATCAAATGTCAATAGTTCTGTGAATACAAAAACGTCATGAAATAACTGATTGAGTTGGGCAAAAGAACCATTATAACGACTTACAAAATGCACGGTTGTCACATAGGATACTTAGATGGGCCCATATTACCCAATTTTGCTCAAGGTCACAAACTTTTTACGGGCTACCGTTTGAGAAATATGATTTTTCTGTTTGTGACATACCCCTAACAATATCATTGGGGAGCGTTAGAGCAAAATCAATGTCTATGGTGAAACCCTTCCTGTTTTGGCATGACAACCCTTATGAATTATTCATAATTGTATAGTGCAATATATATGGTGAAATCAGGTTTGACAATTATCTTAAAAAGACTTTGGATATAAAAAGGTATACTGAAACCCCTACATAATGTGGCCATTCAGCAGCTCTTACCCCTTGCCATTGGCCCTACAGAATGAAAAATACACGGTAGAAGTGCCATCTAAGTTCAGGTTATTTTAGTTTGTTTTTTCCATATGCATACCGGGGGGATCTTCTTTTTGTCTTGTTTCATGGTCCACAAGCATGCCAGTTAGTGCTTTTAGATCATTTAAAAGACCTTCAGCAGCATTTAACTTGCTGCTGAAGGGTACTTTTAACTTAACTTTAACTAAGTCCATTAAAATGGAAAAACAATATATTTCACTTAACGATGGACATTTTGCCCCCCCCCACCCGTGAAATTGAAAGGTAGTAACATTAAAATGATGATATATCCCAGTTGAAATCCAAATGGTCAATAGCTCTGTGCATACAAACATCATAACTGATGAGGTTGTGGAGAAAATACACTGTGATAACAGCACTTACAAAATGCACGGTTGTCAACCTTTTTTTTTTTTTTTTTAATATTCACCAATTTGCTCAAAGTCACAAAATTTGACGGGCTGTCATTGAGAGAACGGAAAGGGGGGGAATCTGAATTTTCTATTGGGACCTACCCTTAGTTATCCCAAAATTTATCCCTGAGGAGAGTTAGAGCAAAAATCCAAGGTTGTATGGTGTGAACTCCCTCCTGTTTTGCATGAAAACCTTATGAATTAAATTCATAAGGTAAGTGCGCAATATGGGAAATCAGTTTTGACCAAGTATCTTAAAAAACCTTTGATTTTGGATATCAAATGTATTACTAACCCCCATAATGTGGGCAGTCCGCACATTTGAGTGGTTTCTCAACTCCTAGGTCCAACGGTTCTGTAGATACAGTCAGTAGTACTTCGCTCACAAAGGGGGCGTGTGACCCCGCCAAAAAGGGGCGTGGCCATTTCCCATTTTCGGCGTCAGTGGGAATATGTTACCAACCAATATTGTGCTGGCCCTTTCAATTGGTGGATCCTGAAGAGGTTTAGCTCTGGGAAGCCAAAAATTTATATGCATACAAAACCACATGAGCTACTAGAGTAATGATTGGATGCACTATGAAGCTTTAAAGACGTGTGACATTTCTGTGGCTAGGTTTAAAAATTGGGGGAAAAAACTAAACTTAAAGTGACACTGTGGCTCACACTGACAGAGAATGCCATGTATAAAATCACAAACTGAAGGGAATAAGCCCAACTCCTTCTTTATGTATAAAAAGGATTAGTTTTTGGTTCTCTATGGGGCTGATTAGAACAGCATGCAAGTTCAAAAAATGTTTTTGTTTCTTTTCCGTTGGTTGTTTAATAAATCATTCAAACGTTTCTCGGTAGTTGTTCTACAAACCAATCAAATTAGAGAATTTTGATCCTCAAAAAAAAAATCTTGTATGTCCCTTTTAAGTTGCGAATGGTGGTATTGATGTTGCATAACTAAGAGTATCATGCGCTATGAAACTCTCACCATGAGACAGGACTTCAATGGTACTCATCACATATTTTTGTTCGAACCCGTCTCAGAAAAACGTGGAGAAGTCATTAAAGATTAACAAAAAACATGGGGAATTTTCAGAACTTAGAATAAGAGGTTTTAATTCTTTATGAAGAAAGTATGAGGTAGATATGAGAATGATTTAACACTGGTATCACATTCCCTATATACGAATCCAAATAGGAGTAATAAAATGTAGTGCCAGTGTTAATTGCCCTTTTTTAAATCCAAAAGTCAATTACGGCCCTTTGGAAATGAGCTTTCATATTTATATAATACAGTTGTGCATGTTTTTGGAAAATTTGTATCTGTATTATAATTAACTTAGTAGTAAATAGGCTTTCAACTCATTTGGTTATGAAATGGTGTGTTTGTTCAGCAACCTAAATTTCATTCATGATAAAATTTGATTGCTTGACATATGCATTTTTTGTGACTAAAACATTTATTCTATTTTTTATTCGTAATTCAACAAATTTATTATTTTTTTATTTGACTATCACACACAAATTAATCCACAGAATTCGAAACAATAAATTCAACAATACCAAAAATGGGCAAGAAAAAAAGCATCAAGCACACGAAATGCTTTCTGATGTTCATAAAAAACATCGCCTCATTTGACAATTTTAGTACGTTGGCATATTGTAAAACAATTAAAAAAATAATTTGATCAATAGCGATGTTACGTCCATGTCAATACTCTTATTACTAGTATTAATTACATCAACATTTGTTCTTCTTTTACCCTTTTTTATGATTCATCTATGAATTCAACTTGACGGCAAATTAACCCCTTTCCAGCTGAGTGAGCTTTATTCCGTGAATCATATGCCATATTGAAGCCCCTTGCCCCAGAGTCCCATCCAATAAGATCAAATCCACATGTTTTCATACTAATAATCATTTGAAGATATGATATTGCTGCTCTCATTAGTCCTTTATTTGGAGGCGCAAGCTTTTGGTATAGTAAAAAGAAAATAGTATTTTTACAGTTCTACTAGAGGGACGATTAGGCAAAAAAAAAGAACAAAACCTTTGTTTAAAATAGTCATTTGAATTTTTGGAGCATTTTAATGTATTTCATTTTGTTTTATTTTTTGAATTCAGAAAATTTAGCTTTTGGACAAAAAAAAAATACAAGAGTGGATTTACTTTTAATACATGTGAACCCAAATCAATATTTTTGGTTGTATAAATTCATATTCTACAGAACTAGTTGATTAAACGTTGGTATGCATCTAAAATAAAAACAAAACAAAAGTGCAGTTACATTTTCGTTTTTAGCTACTTACTGCAAACAAACTTAGTTTTTTGATCTTGTAATGCAATTCCACCGGCTTCTGCCCCGAGTCATAAGGTGGTCATGATGGTTATTATACACACAGCGAGCAGGAATTTCAGCATATTCCAATCATTTAAATATAACGCCCCCCCCCATACTCCTGTTTGGTGCCCTTTAAAGATGGTGATCATCATTTAATTAGTATAGGCCTTATAGTAAAGGTTTGTACTCAAAACTCCCTGATACCATAATTGTTAGGTTTAGAATCACACACGGCCTATTCAGGATATTATTAAATTTGCCTCAGTTACTAGCTTATATTTAGCATTCATTAATTAACTGAAATACTGGAACTTCATCAATATATTTGGGCCAGGTTACATTACTGGTGGGTCAAATAATTAATGGGTGGGCCATTTGTATGGAACCGCCGTTTGTAAAGATTTGCATAATCATATAATTGTGGTGTACGCGCGCGTGTGTTGTGTGTTGTGTGTGTGGTAAGTGTCGATTGTAAAGATTTGAATGGTATATTTGTGTGTGTGTGTGAATGTAACATTTGTGTATATAGTACTTTGGTGTGTATGTTACTTTGTGTGTATATTGGCTGTGCAAACCGTTGAAAATTGTAAGACATAAGCGCCCTTATATAACAATCTGTGTTTGTGTGTATATATGTAGGTTATACACAAGCAATATAATGCAACTCCCGCCAACATTCCCAGTTGGGCCATTGTGGGTAAAATACGGTTTTAGGTGGGCACGTAATGAGGGCCCCACCCCCTGGCAAAAATCGCTGTTTCATGGCCCCATTGTGGGGCACTTGGGTTTTGTCCGCTGGGCCTCGATATTGGCCCCATGGGGGTTTGCCAGTTGTTGCAGGTGGGTATGAATGGGTACAATGTTGTTCCTTCATAGGTTATCACTTTCTGGGGTGTATGGGCTCACCCAGTTGTACCCATACAGGTTCAATGTGGGGCCCATTAGGGGCTGTCATGGGCCCAAGATGGGCAAATTCAAAAATGATTTTCTTGCACCCTTCTTTGCATGTGGAACATTAAGTGGCCCACAAATGGGTGAAAACACACCACAACATGTATGTTTTGTTGTTTCATCAGCTAAACATCTTCCAAAAGATGGGAATAACAAGCTGTGCGAAGTGAAAATGAAACAAAGAATTGCTTACGTTTATTTTTTATGAAATGTTTGTTTTTCCATGCATACCGGGTGATCTTCATTTTGTCTGTTTTTTCATGTCACAAGCATGCATTTTAGTTCCTTTTAGAGATCATTTCAAGACCCTTCAGCAGCAATGTTTTAACTTTGCTGCTGAAGGGGTCTTACTTCACATTTACTTAATGTCCCTATAAAATGGAAAAACATATATTTCACTTTACGATGACCATTTGGCCCGCCAACCCCCCCCGTGAATTGAAAAGGGAGTAACATTAAATGCTGAAATTATATCCCAGTTGAAATCCCAATGGTCAATAGCTCTGGTGCAAAACAAACATCATAACTGATTAAGTTGTGCAGCAAATACACGGTTATAAAACAGCAAAACTTACAAAATGCAACGGTTTCACCTAATTTACCCAATTTTGCTCAAGGTCACAAAATTTTTGACGCTATCATTTGAGAACGGAAAGGTATATGAATTTTCTATTTGGGGACCTACCCATTAGTTTTATCCCAAAAATTTATCCCTGAGGAGAGTAGAGCAAAATCCCCAAGTTGTTGGTTAAATCCCTTCCTGTTTGGCATGAAAACCTTAGAATTCATTCATATTGTATATGCCTGCAATTGTTGAAATGCCAGTTTTGACAATTATCTTTAAAAACCTTGACTTTTGGATATCAAAATGTACTTACTACCCCCCATAATGTGGGAGATCCGCACATTTTGAGTGTCCTCGTCAACCTCCTAGGTCCAACGGTTCTGTAGAGACAGTCAGTAGTACTTCGCCAAAAAGGGGCGGACCCGCCAAAAAGGGGCGTGGCCATTTCATCAGCAGGTTCGCGGAAACGTTCGGTTCGGCGGTAGTGGGGAATTATGTTACCAACCATGTGTTCCTTACCTTCAATTGGTGGAATTCCTGAAGAGTTTTAGAGTATAGCTCTGGACCATAGATTGCATAAAAACCACCATGATCTACTCAGAGTAATGATTGGATGCACTGAATGAAGCTTAAAAAGAAGTGTACATATTCTGTGGTTAGGGTTTAAAAAAATTGTGAAACAAACTAAAGTGATACTGTGGCCACACTTACAGAGAAATGCCCATATTGAAATCACAACTGAATTGAATAATGCCCAACCTCCTTCTTTATATGTATAAAAAGTTTAGTGTTCTTCTCGTTCGCTAGGGGCTGATTAGACAGAAAAACCCAAGTTCAAAATAATGTTTTTTGGTTTTCTTTTCCTTGGTTGTTTTATAAAATCATTCAAAGTTCTCGGTAGTTGTTCTACAACCTATCAAATTAGAGAATTTTGTATCCTCAAACAAAATCTTGTGTCCCTTTTAATGTTGGCGATATATGGTGGTATTGAGTGCCTAACTAAGAGTCATCACTGCGCTATGAACCTCACGGATACATTGACCTTCATGGTACTCATCACAGGTTTTGTTCGAACCTTCTCATGAAAACAGTGAAGTTCATAAAGCTAAACAAAAAACCATGGGTATTTTCAGAACTTAGAAAGAGAAGGTTAAATTCTTTTATGAAGAAAATGTATGAGGGGGATATGATAATGATTTTAACTGTTATCACTTTCGATATACGAATCAAAAATAGCTAATTATAAATTTGTAGTGCCAGTTTAATTTGCCTTTTTAAATCCAAAGTCAATTAAGGCCCTTTGGAAAATGAGCTTCTTCCATTATTAATAATGAAGTTGTGCTTTTTATTTCGGATTATTAAAATTTGTATTGTATAATAATAACTTAGTAGTTAGATTAAGGCTTCAAAAACTCATTTGGTTTATGAAATGGCTGTGTTGTTCAGAAACCGAAAATTTCATTCATGATAAAATTTGATTGCTTGACATATGCATTTTTTGTGACTAAAACATTTATTCTATTCCTTTTATTCGTAATTCACAAAAAGTTATTATTTTTTTTTTATTTGATATAAACAAATTAATCCACAAGAGATTCGCCAACAAAAATCAACAATACAAAAAATGGCAAGAAACAAAATCATCATCACACGAACTGCTTCTGATGTTCACTAAACATCGCTCATTTGACAATTTTAGTAGTGGCATATTGTAACAATTAAAAAAATACGTTGATACAATACTCGATTTTATGGACTCATGTCAATAAATTGTAATTTATAGTATTAATTACAAATTAAAAAAAAAAAAAATTCTACCTTTTTTTTAAATTATCATCTATTGAATCTAATTTGACGGCAAATTAACCCCTTCCCAGATGAGTGAGCCTTTATTCAGTGAATCATATGCAATATTGAAGCCCCCTTGCCCCGGAGTCCAATAAGATCAAATCAACATGTTTTCATACTAATAATTCATTTGAATGATATGATATTGCTGCTCTCCGTAGCACTTTTTTGGGAGCGCAGCTTTTTGGTTATAGACAAAAAGAAATAGGATTTTTAAGTTCTACTGAGTGACGATTAGGCAAAAAAAAGAACAAAACAAATTTGTTCAATAGTCATTTGAATTTTGGGCCATTTAACTGTATGTCATTTTGTTTTATTTGATGAATTCAGAAAATTTAGGCTTTTTGGACAAAAAAAAAATACAGAGGGATATACTTTTAACATGTGAACCCAAAATCAAATTTTTGGTTTATAAATTCATAATTATACAACTAGTTTGACTTACGTTGTTTGGTATGACTCGAGAATAAAAACAAAAACAAAAGTGCAGTTACATTTTCGTTTTTAGCTACTTACTGCAAACAAACGTTTTTATTTGATCTTGTAATGCAATTCCACAGGCTTTCTTGCCCAGAGTCATAAGGTTGGTATTATGTGTTTATTATACACACAGGCGAGCAGGAATTTTAAGCATATTCCAATCCATTACAATATAACGTACTTCCGTCTTGGTTTTGCCCTTTAAGATGGTGATCTCATTTAATGAGTATAGGGCCTTATAGTAAAGTTTGTCACTCAACTCCTGGAATACCAGAATTGTTAGGTATAGAGTCGCACACTGCCTATTAAGGATATACTTAAATTGCTCAGTTACTAGTGTATAGATTCATTAATTAACTGAAAGACTGGATTCATCAATATATTTTGGGGCCAGGTTTAATTTACTGGTGGTCAAATAATGAATGGGTGGTCCATTTGTATGGAACGCCGTGTAAAGATTTTGCATCCATTCATATAATTTGTGTGTGTACGCGCGCGTGTGTGTGTGTGTGTGTGTGTACGTGTCGATTGTAAAGATTTGAAGTGTCATAATTGTGTGTGTGTGTGTGGCATGCACATTTGTTATAGTAATTTGTGTGTGTATGTTACTTTGTGTGTATATTATTGTTGTGCACACCGTTGAAAATTGTAAGGACATAAGCGCATATAATATCACAATCTGTGTTTGTGTGTATTATGTAGGTTATACACAGCCAAGATAGCAACTACCCAGCCAAATCCCAGTTGGGGCCCATGTGGGTAAAGTACGTTAGGGGGCACGTCTGAGGGCCCCACCATGGGCAAAATCGCTGTTTCATTGGCCCCATGTGGGGACTACGTGGGTTTTGTCACTGGGCCTCGATTGGCCCCATGTGGGTTGCCCAAGTTGGTTGCAGGTGGGCATTACACGGGTACAATCTGTGTTCCCTCATAGGTTATCACTTTCGGGGGTGTTATGGGTCACCCAAGTTGTACCCATACAGGTTCAATGTGGGCCCATAGGGGGCTGTATGGAACCAAGAGGGCAAAGTCAAAATGATTTTCTCTGCACCTCTGTGCATGGGAACATTAAGTGGCACACCATGGGTGAACCAACAAAAAATGTCATGTTTTGTTGTTTCATCAACAAAACCATCTACAAAAGATGGGTAAAAACAGCTGAAGTGCAACGAAACAAGAATTGCTTACGTTTATTTTATGACATGTTTATTTTTAATATGATATGTATGTTCTATGTGTTTTCAAAATGTTACAGTTGGTACACCATCCTTTCTCTAAAAGGTGTCATCAAAATGGTAAGTGATGAAAAGTACATAGATACAGTTATTATAGGGCTTGTCTGAGAATTAAATTTATTTTAAAAAAAATACTTAAACATACCACATTATGATCAAAATGCATTTGACAGCAGAAAAAAAACAGGTCATCAGACCACGCCCATATGGGTGGCCCTGTGAAGCCAAACTGGGCCCATGACCCTCCATCAAACCAACCTGGGCCCAAATAAAAAAAACCTTGAAAACCCCAGGTACTAGATCCACACGACCTTGAATAACCACAATGGACCCATTTGGGATTGACCACACTTGTAAACCCAAGCCAAATAACCCACTGATAGCCCAAATGGATCCACCCTGGGTTGCCCACGTGAAGCCCTAGCCCACATTAAGCCCACCTTGCCCATGTTAAACCATGTGGGCACAAGAAGGCATGTTGGCTGGGTATAGGCCTACGTTGCACACCCGCAGAGTGTAAAAAACGCGCCGGTAAACGCGGTGAATTATAAAAACCCAATTCAAATAACCCCACGCATAATGCTATACGCGCACGCTGTAATATTACAAAACAACGCCTAAATACACAAAACACACACACAAAACAAACAAACAAACGCAAACACCACACAAACGATTACACGCAACCATCTCTTACACGCACCCATACGTTGGTTGAACACAAACGGATGTGTACACACACAGCGAAAATAAAAACACAAGTTGATAGGCCGAAGATATGTTATTTGTGGCAGGGCACAAGGTTAAAATAAATTAAATATTCATCGCAATGTATAGCGGTGGAACCAATAACAGACGTCGTTAGATCTATAATTGTACGACGTGCTGTTCATACTGGTAGTACGCGAAGTTTCTTCATGTAACTGCTCAACGTACCGTGATATGATTGCTGGGATTTTGCTCCTATGCATCATGGCCCTGAGCTGAGACAGATTTTACAGATTAAGGGAATTGAAAATTCCCACATTCAAGTGTACAAATGCAAGATCAAAATGTAAGTTGTAAAAACTAGGACAACTGATGACTGAGTGACAGGACGTGTGTAGCCTAGCCCACACCCATAGAATGTCAATGTGTGTCTTCAGCTTTGCTCAGTAAAACCCTCAGGGGTTATATCCCACTAACCCACAGATGAGATGGTTTGTCATTTTGTGACCCCAGTCAGATATGACATATCTGACACGGCCTAATAGGGTTTTATAATTCCGTTAGCTCCGGTTATTGGAGCAATTGGAATTTATTCCGTTTAGAATTTAGACATGGACGGTGACGCGGTTCAGGTGGTACGTTATGATATGATCGATTTGAAATAGCCCTCTCTTGCACCATTTTCTACTCACACGGCGATAAACAAACACGGACCAATCATGATATCAAGTGTGTAGTTGTCACTTCCTCCCTATTATATGGGCGGGATAAGGAGTACAACGGAAAAATAACGGAATCAGCCACTATGGCAATTAGTAGCTAGAAAAATTAAAATTTCCAATTGCCTTTTATAATACTTTAAAGTAGATTCATTAGAAAGAGCACGCTCCCAAAGCATAACACAGTTAAATGAAGTCAAAGTGTTACCTGGTTTCTGCAAAATTGAAAGGGGTATTTGGAGGAAAAATCTGATCTGGTCGACCAGCCTTAACGTGCACATTGTCCATC